>CM050167.1:3523351-3583776 GCA_027410445.1 Discoglossus pictus
CTACAGAACAGGCGCACTCCTGGGATCTCTATATATACATATACTACAGAACAGGCGGACTCCTGGAGTCTCTATATACACATATACTAAAACCCCAGAACAGGCAGACTCCTGGGGATCTCTATATATACATATAGCGTACAGAACAGAGCGCACTCCTGGGGATCGTCTATATATACATAGTACTACAGAACAGGCGACTCCTGGAATCTCTATATATACATATACTACAGAACAGGCTGAACACCTGGGATCTCTATATATACATATACTACAGAACAGGCGGACTCCGGGAATCTCTATATATACAGTATTCTACAGTACAGCGGACTCCTGGGATCTCTATATAGAGCATATACTACAGAACAGGCGCACTCCTGGGATCTCTATATATACATATACTACAGAACAGGCGCACTCCTGGGATCTCTATATATACATATACTACGGAAGAGGCGCACTGCTGGAATCTCTCTATATACATATACTACAGAACAGGCGCACTCCTGGGATCTCTATATATACATATACTACAGAACAGGCGCACTCCTGGGATCTCTATATATACATATACTACAGAACAGGCAGACTCCTGGGATCTCTATATATACATATACTACAGAACAGGCGCACTCCTGGGATCTCTATATATACATATACTACAGAACAGGCGGACTCCTGGGATCTCTATATACACATATACTACAGAACAGGCAGACTCCTGGGATCTCTATATATACATATACTACAGAACAGGCGCACTCCTGGGATCTCTATATATACATATACTACAGAACAGGCGGACTCCTGGAATCTCTATATATACATATACTACAGAACAGGCGAACACCTGGGATCTCTATATATACATATACTACAGAACAGGCGGACTCCGGGAATCTCTATATATACATATACTACAGAACAGGCGGACTCCTGGGATCTCTATATACACATATACTACAGAACAGGCAGACTCCTGGGATCTCTATATATACATATACTACAGAACAGGCGCACTCCTGGGATCTCTATATATACATATACTACAGAACAGGCGGACTCCTGGAATCTCTATATATACATATACTACAGAACAGGCGAACACCTGGGATCTCTATATATACATATACTACAGAACAGGCGGACTCCTGGGATCTCTATATATACATATACTACAGAACAGGCGGACTCCTGGGATCTCTATATATACATATACTACAGAACAGGCGCACTCCTGGAATCTCTATATATACATATACTACAGAACAGGCGCACTCCTGGGATCTCTATATATACATATACTACAGAACAGGCGGACTCCTGGAATCTCTATATATACATATACTACAGAACAGGCGAACACCTGGGATCTCTATATATACATATACTACAGAACAGGCGGACTCCTGGAATCTCTATATATACATATACTACAGAACAGGCGGACTCCTGGGATCTCTATATATACATATACTACAGAACAGGCGCACTCCTGGGATCTCTATATATACATATACTACAGAACAGGCGGACTCCTGGGATCTCTATATATACATATACTACAGAACAGGCGCACTCCTGGGATCTCTATATACACATATACTACAGAACAGGCGGACTCCGGGGATCTCTATATATACATATACTACAGAACAGGCGCACTCCTGGGATCTCTATATATACATATACTACAGAACAGGCAGACTCCTGGAATCTCTATATATACATATAGTACAGAACAGGCAGACTCCTGGAATCTCTATATATACATATACTACAGAACAGGCGCACTCCTGGAATCTCTATATATACATATACTACAGAACAGGCGCACTCCTGGAATCTCTATATATACATATACTACAGAACAGGTGCACTCCTGGAATCTCTATATATACATATACTACAGAACAGGCGCACTCCTGGGATCTCTATATATACATATACTACAGAACAGGCGCACTCCTGGAATCTCTATATATACATATACTACAGAACAGGCGCACTCCTGGGATCTCTATATATACATATACTACAGAACAGGCGCACTCCTGGGATCTCTATATATACACATATACTACAGAACAGGCGCACTCCTGGAATCTCTATATATACACATATTCTACAGAACAGGCGCACTCCTGGGATCTCTATATATACACATATACTACAGAACAGGCTCACTCCTGGGATCTCTATATATATACATATACTACAGAACAGGCGGACTCCTGGAATCTCTATATATACACATATACTACAGAACAGGCTCACTCCTGGGATCTCTATATATACACATATACTACAGAACAGGCGCACTCCTGGAATCTCTATATATACACATATACTACAGAACAGGCGCACTCCTGGGATCTCTATATATACACATATACTACAGAACAGGCGCACTCCTGGAATCTCTATATATACATATACTACAGAACAGGCGGACTCCTGGAATCTCTATATACACATATACTACAGAACAGGCGCACTCCTGGAATCTCTATATATACATATACTACAGAACAGGCGGACTCCTGGAATCTCTATATACACATATACTACAGAACAGGCGGGCTCCTGGTATCTCTATATATACATATACTACAGAACAGGCGCACTCCTGGAATCTCTATATATACATATACTACAGAACAGGCGCACTCCTGGAATCTCTCTATATATACATATACTACAGAACAGGCGCACTCCTGGAATCTCTATATATATACATATACTACAGAACAGGCGGACTCCTGGAATCTCTATATATACATGTTCTACAGAACAGGCGCACTCCTGGAATCTCTATATATACATATACTACAGAACAGGCGCACTCCTGGAATCTCTATATATATACATATACTACAGAACAGGCGGACTCCTGGAATCTCTATATATACATATACTACAGAACAGGCGGACTCCTGGAATCTCTATATATACATATACTACTGAACAGGCGCACTACTGGAATCTCTATATATACATATACTACAGAACAGGCGGACTCCTGGAATCTCTATATATACATATACTACAGAACAGGCGCACTCCTGGAATCTCTATATATACACATATACTACAGAACAGGCGAACTCCTGGAATCTCTATATATACATATACTACAGAACAGACGCACTCCTGGAATCTCTATATATACATATACTACAGAACAGGCGCACTCCTGGAATCTCTATATATACATATACTACAGAACAGGCGCACTCCTGGAATCTCTATATATACATATACTACAGAACAGGCGCACTCCTGGAATCTCTATATATACATATACTACAGAACAGGCGGACTCCTGGAATCTCTATATATACACATATACTACAGAACAGGCGAACTCCTGGAATCTCTCTATATATACATATACTACTGAACAGACGCACTCCTGGAATCTCTATATACACATATACTACAGAACAGGCGCACTCCTGGAATCTCTATATATACATATACTACAGAACAGGCGCACTCCTGGAATCTCTATATATACATATACTACAGAACAGGCGCACTCCTGGAATTCTCTATATATACATATACTACAGAACAGCGACTCCTGGAATCTCTATATAACATATACTACAGAACAGGCGGCACTCCTGGAATCTCTATATTACATATACTACAGAACAGGCGACTCCCTGGAATCTCTATATATACATATACTACAGAACAGGCGCACTCCTGGAATCTCTATATATACATATACTACAGAACAGGCGGCACTCCTGGAATCTCTATATATACATATACTACAGAACAGGCGGCACTCCTGGAATCTCTATATATACATATACTACAGAACAGGCGCACTCCTGGAATCTCTATATACACATATACTACAGAACAGGCGGCACTCCTGGAATCTCTATATATACATATACTACAGAACAGGCGGCACTCCTGGAATCTCTATATATACATATACTACAGAACAGGCGCACTCCTGGAATCTCTATATATACATATACTACAGAACAGGCGCACTACTGGAATCTCTATATATACATATACTACAGAACAGGCGGACTCCTGGAATCTCTATATATACATATACTACAGAACAGGCGCACTCCTGGAATCTCTATATATACATATACTACAGAACAGGCGCACTCCTGGAATCTCTATATAAATATACTACAGAACAGGCGCACTCCTGGAATCTCTATATATACATATACTACAGAACAGGCGCACTCCTGGAATCTCTATATATACATATACTACAGAACAGGCGCACTCCTGGAATCTCTCTATATACATATACTACTGAACAGGCGCACTCCTGGAATCTCTATATATACATATACTACAGAACAGGCGGACTCCTGGAATCTCTATATATACATATACTACAGAACAGGCGCACTCCTGGAATCTCTATATATACATATACTACAGAACAGGCGCACTCCTGGAATCTCTATATATACATATACTACAGAACAGGCGCACTCCTGGAATCTCTATATACACATATACTACAGAACAGGCGCACTCCTGGAATCTCTATATATACATATACTACAGAACAGGCGCACTCCTGGAATCTCTATATACACATATACTACAGAACAGGCGCACTTCTGGAATCTCTATATATACATATACTACAGAACAGGCGCACTCCTGGAATCTCTATATATACATATACTACAGAACAGGCGCACTCCTGGAATCTCTATATATACATATACTACAGAACAGGCGCACTCCTGGAATCTCTATATATACATATACTACAGAACAGGCGCACTCCTGGAATCTCTATATATACATATACTACAGAACAGGCGCACTCCTGGAATCTCTATATATACATATACTACAGAACAGGCGCACTCCTGGAATCTCTATATATACATATACTACAGAACAGGCGCACTCCTGGAATCTCTATATATACATATACTACAGAACAGGCGCACTCCTGGAATCTCTATATATACATATACTACAGAACAGGCGCACTCCTGGAATCTCTATATATACATATACTACAGAACAGGCGCACTCCTGGAATCTCTATATATACATATACTACAGAACAGGCGCACTCCTGGAATCTCTATATACACATATACTACAGAACAGGCGCACTTCTGGAATCTCTATATATACATATACTACAGAACAGGCGCACTCCTGGAATCTCTATATATACATATACTACAGAACAGGCGGACTCCTGGAATCTCTATATATACATATACTACAGAACAGGCGCACTCCTGGAATCTCTATATATACATATACTACAGAACAGGCGGACTCCTGGAATCTCTATATATATACATATACTACAGAACAGGCGCACTCCTGGAATCTCTATATATACATATACTACAGAACAGGCGGACTCCTGGAATCTCTATATATATACATATACTACAGAACAGGCGCACTCCTGGAATCTCTATATATACATATACTACAGAACAGGCGCACTCCTGGAATCTCTATATACATATACTACAGAACAGACGCACTCCTGGAATCTCTATATACACATATACTACAGAACAGGCGCACTTCTGGAATCTCTATATATACATATACTACAGAACAGGCGCACTCCTGGAATCTCTATATATACATATACTACAGAACAGGCGCACTCCTGGAATCTCTATATACACATATACTACAGAACAGGCGGACTCCTGGAATCTCTATATATACATATACTACAGAACAGGCGCACTCCTGGAATCTCTATATATATATATACTACAGAACAGGCGGACTCCTGGAATCTCTATATATACATATACTACAGAACAGACGCACTCCTGGAATCTCTATATATACATATACTACAGAACAGGCGGACTCCTGGAATCTCTATATACACATATACTACAGAACAGGCGCACTCCTGGAATCTCTATATATACATATACTACAGAACAGGCGCACTCCTGGAATCTCTATATATACATATACTACAGAACAGGCGCACTCCTGGAATCTCTATATACACATATACTACAGAACAGGCGGACTCCTGGAATCTCTATATATACATATACTACAGAACAGGCTCACTCCTGGAATCTCTATATATACATATACTACAGAACAGACGGACTCCTGGAATCTCTCTATATATACATATACTACAGAACAGGCGCACTCCTGGAATCTCTATATATACATATACTACAGAACAGGCGGACTCCTGGAATCTCTATATACACATATACTACAGAACAGCCGCACTCCTGGAATCTCTATATATACATATACTACAGAACAGGCGCACTCCTGGAATCTCTATATATACATATACTACAGAACAGGCGGACTCCTGGAATCTCTATATATACATATACTACAGAACAGGCGCACTCCTGGAATCTCTATATACACATATACTACAGAACAGGCGCACTCCTGGAATCTCTATATATACATATACTACAGAACAGGCGGACTCCTGGAATCTCTATATATACATATACTACAGAACAGGCGGACTCCTGGAATCTCTATATATACATATACTACAGAACAGGCGCACTCCTGGAATCTCTATATATATATATACTACAGAACAGGCACACTCCGGGAATCTCTATATATACATATAGTACAGAACAGGCGCACTCCTGGAATCTCTATATATACATCTACTACAGAACAGGCGGACTCCTGGAATCTCTATATATACATATACTACAGAACAGGCGCACTCCTGGAATCTCTCTATATATACATATACTACAGAACAGGCGCACTCCTGGAATCTCTATATATACATATACTACAGAACAGGCACACTCCTGGGATCTCTATATATACATATACTACAGAACAGGCGCACTCCTGGAATCTCTATATACATATACTACAGAACAGGCGAACTCCTGGAATCTCTATATATACATATACTACAGAACAGGCTCACTCCTGGAATCTCTATATATACATATACTACAGAACAGGCGGACTCCTGGAATCTCTATATATACATATACTACAGAACAGGCGCACTCCTGGAATCTCTATATATACATATACTACAGAACAGGCGAATTCCTGGAATCTCTATATACACATATACTACAGAACAGGCGAACTCCTGGAATCTCTATATACACATATACTACAGAACAGGCGCACTCCTGGAATCTCTATATATACATATACTACAGAACAGGCGCACTCCTGGAATCTCTATATATACATATACTACAGAACAGACGCACTCCTGGAATCTCTATATATACATATACTACAGAACAGGCGCACTCCTGGAATCTCTATATACATATATACTACAGAACAGGCACACTCCTGGAATCTCTATATATACATATACTACAGAACAGGCGGACTCCTGGAATCTCTATATATACATATACTACAGAACAGGCGGACTCCTGGAATCTCTATATATACATATACTACAGAACAGGCGGACTCCTGGAATCTCTATATATACATATACTACAGAACAGGAGCACTCCTGGAATCTCTCTATATACACATATACTACAGAACAGCCGCACTCCTGGAATCTCTATATATACATATACTACAGAACAGGCGCACTCCTGGAATCTCTATATATACATATACTACAGAACAGGCGCACTCCTGTAATCTCTATATACACATATACTACGGAACAGGCGGACTCCTGGTATCTCTATATATACATATACTACGGAAGAGGCGCACTGCTGGAATCTCTCTATATACATATACTACAGAACAGACGCACTCCTGGAATCTCTATATATACATATACTACAGAACAGGCGCACTCCTGGAATCTCTATATATACATATACTACAGAACAGGCGCACTCCTGGAATCTCTATATATACATGTACTACAGAACAGGCGCACTCCTGGAATCTCTATATACACATATACTACAGAACAAGCGAACTCCTGGAATTTCTATATATACATATACTACAGAACAGGCACACTCCTGGAATCTCTATATATACATATACTACAGAACAGGCGCACTCCTGGAATCTCTATATACACATATACTACAGAACAGGCGGACTCCTGGAATCTCTATATATACATATACTACAGAACAGACAGACATCTGGAATCTCTATATATACATATACTACAGAACAGGCGCACTCCTGGAATCTCTATATATACATATACTACAGAACAGGCGGACTCCTGGAATCTCTATATATACATATACTACAGAACAGGAGCACTCCTGGAATCTCTATATACACATATACTACAGAACAGGCGGACTCCTGGAATCTCTATATATACATATACTACAGAACAGGCGCACTCCTGGAATCTCTATATATACACATATACTACAGAACAGGCGAACTCCTGGAATCTCTATATACACATATACTACAGAACAGGCGGACTCCTGGAATCTCTATATATACATATACTACAGAACAGGCGGACTCCTGGAATCTCTTTATATACATATACTACAGAACAGGCGGACTCCTGGAATCTCTATATATACATATACTACAGAACAGCCGCACTCCTGGAATCTCTATATACACATATACTACAGAACAGGCGGACTCCTGGAATCTCTATATATATACATATACTACAGAACAGGCAGACTCCTGGAATCTCTATATACACATATACTACAGAACAGGCAGACTCCTGGAATCTCTATATATACATATATTACAGAACAGGCGAACTCCTGGAATCTCTATATATACATATACTACAGAACAGGCGCACTCCTGGAATCTCTATATATACACATATACTACAGAACAGGCGAACTCCTGGAATCTCTATATACACATATACTACAGAACAGGCGAACTCCTGGAATCTCTATATATACATATACTACAGAACAGGCGAACTCCTGGAATCTCTATATACACATATACTACAGAACAGGCGCACTCCTGGAATCTCTATATATACACATATACTACAGAACAGGCGAACTCCTGGAATCTCTATATACACATATACTACAGAACAGGCGGACTCCTGGAATCTCTATATATACATATACTACAGAACAGGCAGACTCCTGGAATCTCTATATATACATATACTACAGAACAGGAGCACTCCTTTAATCTCTATATATACATATACTACAGAACAGGCGCACTCCTGGAATCTCTATATATACACATATACTACAGAACAGGCGAACTCCTGGAATCCCTATATATACATATACTACAGAACAGGCGGACTCCTGTAATCTCTATATATACATATACTACAGAACAGGCGCACTCCTGGAATCTCTATATATACATATACTACAGAACAGGCGCACTCCTGGAATCTCTATATACACATATACTACAGAACAAGCGGACTCCTGGAATCTCTATATATACATATACTACAGAACAGGCGCACTCCTGGGATCTCTATATATACACTTATACTACAGAACAGGCGGACTCCTGGAATCTCTATATACACATATACTACAGAACAGGCGCACTCCTGGAATCTCTCTATATATACATATACTACAGAACAGGCGGACTCCTGGAATCTCTATATATACATATACTACAGAACAGGCGGACTCCTGGAATCTTTATATATACATATACTACAGAACAGGCACACTCCTGGGATCTCTCTATATATACATATACTACAGAACAGGCAAACTCCTGGAATCTCTATATATACATATACTACAGAACAGGCGCACTCCTGGAATCTCTATATATTCATATACTACAGAACAGGCGCACTCCTGGAATCTCTATATATACATATACTACAGAACAGGCGGACTCCTGGTATCTCTATATATACATATACTACAGAACAGGCGCACTCCTGGAATCTCTATATATACATATACTACAGAACAGGCGCACTCCTGGGATCTCTATATATACATATACTACAGAACAGGCGGACTCCTGGAATCTATATATATTCATATACTACAGAACAGGCGCACTCCTGGAATCTCTATATATACATATACTACAGAACAGGCGCACTCCTGGAATCTCTATATATACATATACTACAGAACAGGCGCACTCCTGGAATCTCTATATATACATATACTACAGAACAGGCGCACTCCTGGAATCTCTATATATACATATACTACAGAACAGGCGGACTCCTGGAATCTCTATATATACATATACTACAGAACAGGCGCACTCCTGGGATCTCTCTATATATACATATACTACAGAACAGGCGAACTCCTGGAATCTCTATATATACATATACTACAGAACAGGCGGACTCCTGGAATCTCTATATATACATATACTACAGAACAGGCGCACTCCTGGAATCTCTATATACACATATACTACAGAACAGGCGCACTCCTGGAATCTCTATATATACATATACTACAGAACAGGCGCACTCCTGGAATCTCTATATATACATATACTACAGAACAGGCGGACTCCTGGAATCTCTATATATACATATACTACAGAACAGGCGGACTCCTGGAATCTCTATATATACATATACTACAGAACAGGCGAACTCCTGGAATCTCTATATATACATATACTACAGAACAGGCGGACTCCTGGAATCTCTATATATACATATACTACAGAACAGGCGCACTCCTGGAATCTCTATATATACATATACTACAGAACAGGCGCACTCCTGGAATCTCTATATACACATATACTACAGAACAGGCGCACTCCTGGAATCTCTATATATACATATACTACAGAACAGGCGCACTCCTGGAATCTCTATATACACATATACTACAGAACAGGCGAACTCCTGGAATCTCTATATATACATATACTACAGAACAGGCAGACTCCTGGAATCTCTATATATACATATACTACAGAACAGGCAGACTCCTGGAATCTCTATATATACATATACTACAGAACAGGAGCACTCCTTTAATCTCTATATATACATATACTACAGAACAGGCGCACTCCTGGAATCTCTATATATACACATATACTACAGAACAGGCGAACTCCTGAAATCTCTATATATACATATACTACAGAACAGGCGCACTCCTGGAATCTCTATATATACACATATACTACAGAACAGGCGAACTCCTGGAATCTCTATATACACATATACTACAGAACAGGCGAACTTCTGGAATCTCTATATATACATATACTACAGAACAGGCAGACTCCTGGAATCTCTATATATACATATACTACAGAACAGGTGCACTCCTGGAATCTCTATATATACATATACTACAGAACAGGCGGACCCGGGGATCTCTATATATACATGTACTACAGAACAGGCGCACTACTTTAATCTCTATATATACATATACTACAGAACAGGCGGACTCCTGGAATCTCTATATATACATATACTACAGAACAGGCGCACTCCTTTAATCTCTATATACACATATACTACAGAACAGGCGCACTCCTGGAATCTCTATATATACATATACTACAGAACAGGCAGACTCCTGGAATCTCTATATACACATATACTACAGAACAGGCGCACTCCTGGAATCTCTATATATACATATACTACAGAACAGGCAGACTCCTGGAATCTCTATATATACATGTACTACAGAACAGGCGCACTCCTTTATTCTCTATATATACATATACTACAGAACAGGCGAACTCCTGGAATCTCTATATATACATATACTACAGAACAGGCACACTCCTGGGATCTCTATATATACATATACTACAGAACAGGCGCACTCCTGGAATCTCTATATATACATATACTACAGAACAGGCGGACTCCTGGAATCTCTATATATACATATACTACAGAACAGGCGCACTCCTGGAATCTCTATATATACATATACTACAGAACAGGCGGCACTCCTGGAATCTCTATATATACATATACTACAGAACAGGCGACTCCTGGAATCTCTATATATACATATACTACAGAACAGGCGCACTCCTGGAATCTCTATATATACATATACTACAGTACAGGCGCACTCCTGGAATCTCTATATATACATATACTACAGAACAGGCGCACTCCTGGAATCTCTATATATACATATACTACAGAACAGGCGCACTCCTGGAATCTCTATATATACATATACTACAGAACAGGCGCACTCCTGGAATCTCTATATATACATATACTACAGAACAGGCGCACTCCTGGAATCTCTATATATACATATACTACAGAACAGGCGCACTCCTGGAATCTCTATATATACATATACTACAGAACAGGCGCACTCCTGGAATCTCTATATATACATATACTACAGAACAGGCGCACTCCTGGAATCTCTATATATACATATACTACAGAACAGGCGCACTCCTGGAATCTCTATATATACATATACTACAGAACAGGCGGACTCCTGGAATCTCTATATACACATATACTACAGAACAGGCGCACTCCTGGAATCTCTATATATACATATACTACAGAACAGGCGCACTCCTGGAATCTCTATATATACATATACTACAGAACAGGCGCACTCCTGGAATCTCTATATATACATATACTACAGAACAGGCGGACTCCTGGAATCTCTATATATACATATACTACAGAACAGGCGACTCCTGGAATCTCTATATACACATATACTACAGAACAGGCGGACTCCTGGAATCTCTATATATACATATACTACAGAACAGGCGCACTCCTGGAATCTCTATATATACATATACTACAGAACAGGCGCACTCCTGGAATCTCTATATACACATATACTACAGAACAGGCGCACTCCTGGAATCTCTATATATACATATACTACAGAACAGGCGCACTCCTGGAATCTCTATATACACATATACTACAGAACAGGCGGACTCCTGGAATCTCTATATATACATATACTACAGAACAGGCGCACTCCTGGAATCTCTATATATACATATACTACAGAACAGGCGCACTCCTGGAATCTCTATATATACATATACTACAGAACAGGCGGCACTCCTGGAATCTCTATATACATATACTACAGAACAGGCGGACTCCTGGAATCTCTATATATACATATACTACAGAACAGGCGAATTCCTGGAATCTCTATATATACATATACTACAGAACAGGCGGACTCCTGGAATCTCTATATACATATATACTACAGAACAGGCGGACTCCTGGAATCTCTATATACACATATACTACAGAACAGGCGACTCCTGGAATCTCTATATATACATATACTACAGAACAGGCGCACTACTGGAATCTCTATATATACATATACTACAGAACAGGCGCACTCCTGGAATCTCTATATATACATATACTACAGAACAGGCGCACTCCTGGAATCTCTATATAAACATATACTACAGAACAGGCGCACTCCTGGAATCTCTATATATACATATACTACAGAACAGGAGCACTCCTGGAATCTCATATATATATACATATACTACAGAACAGGCGAACTCCTGGAATCTCTATATACACATATACTACAGAACAGGCGCACTCCTGGAATCTCTATATATACATATACTACAGAACAGGCGAACTCCTGGAATCTCTATATACACATATACTACAGAACAGGCGCACTCCTGGAATCTCTATATATACATATACTACAGAACAGGCGGACTCCTGGAATCTCTATATATACATATACTACAGAACAGGCGCACTCCTGGAATCTCTATATATACATATACTACAGAACAGGCGCGACTCCTGGAATCTCTATATATACATATACTACAGAACAGGCGAACTCCTGGAATCTCTATATATACATATACTACAGAACAGGCGCACTCCTGGAATCTCTATATATACATATACTACAGAACAGGCGCACTCCTGGAATCTCTATATATACATATACTACAGAACAGGCGAATTCCTGGAATCTCTATATACACATATACTACAGAACAGGCGGACTCCTGGAATCTCTATATATACATATACTACAGAACAGGCGCACTCCTGGAATCTCTCTATATATACATATACTACAGAACAGGCGCACTCCTGGAATCTCTATATATACATATACTACAGAACAGGCGGACTCCTGGAATCTCTATATACACATATACTACAGAACAGGCGCACTCCTGGAATCTCTATATATACACTATACTACAGAACAGGCGCACTCCTGGGAATCTCTATATATACATATACTACAGAACAGGCGACTCCTGGAATCTCTATATATACATATACTACAGAACAGGCGCACTCCTGGAATCTCTATATATACATATACTACAGAACAGGCGCACTCCTGGAATCTCTATATATACATATACTACAGAACAGGCGAACTCCTGGAATCTCTATATAACATATACTACAGAACAGGCGACTCCTGGAATCTCTATATATACATATACTACAGAACAGGCGCACTCCTGGAATCTCTATATACACATATACTACAGAACAGGCGGACTCCTGGAATCTCTATATACACATATACTACAGAACAGGCGGACTCCTGGAATCTCTATATATACATATACTACAGAACAGGCGCACTCCTGGGATCTCTATATATACATATACTACAGAACAGGCGCACTCCTGGAATCTCTATATATACATATACTACAGAACAGGCGGCACTCCTGGAATCTCTATATATACATATACTACAGAACAGGCGAACTCCTGGAATCTCTATATATACATATACTACAGAACAGGCGCACTCCTGGAATCTCTATATATACATATACTACAGAACAGGCGGACTCCTGGAATCTCTATATACACATATACTACAGAACAGGAGCACTCCTGGAATCTCTATATACACATATACTACAGAACAGGTGGACTCCTGGAATCTCTATATACACATATATATACAGAACAGGCGGACTCCTGGAATCTCTATATATACATATACTACAGAACAGGCGCACTACCTGGATCTCTATATATCACATATACTACAGAACAGGCGAAACCCCTGGAATCTCTATATATACATATACTACAGAACAGGCGCACTCCTGGAATCTCTATATATACATATACTACAGAACAGGCGACTCCTGGAATCTCTATATATACATATACTACAGAACAGGCGGCCTCCTGGAATCTCTATATATACATATACTACAGAACAGGTGGACTCCTGGAATCTCTATATACAACATATATACTACAGAACAGGCGCACTACTGGAATCTCTATATATACACATTACTACAGAACAGGCGCACTCCTGGGATCTCTATATATACATATACTACAGAACAGGCGACACTCCTGGAATCTCTATATATACATATACTACAGAACAGGCGGCACTCCTGGAATCTCTATATATACATATACTACAGAACAGGCGCACTCCTGGAATCTCTATATATACATATACTACAGAACAGGCGCACTCCTGGAATCTCTATATATACATATACTACAGAACAGGCGCACTCCTGGAATCTCTATATATCACATATACTACAGAACAGGCGCACTCCTGGAATCTCTCTATACACATATACTACAGAACAGGCGGACTCCTGGAATCTCTATATACACATATACTACAGAACAGGCGGACTCCTGGAATCTCTATATATACATATACTACAGAACAGGCGCACTCCTGGAATCTCTCTGTATACACATATACTACAGAACAGGCAAACTCCTGGAATCTCTATATATACATATACTACAGAACAGGGGAATCTCTATATATGACGATACTCAGACTGGCGACTCTCTGAATCTCTTATATACATATACTACAGTACAGGCGCACTCCTGGAATCTCTATATATACATATACTACAGAACAGGCGCACTCCTGGAATCTCTATATATACATATACTACAGAACAGGCGCACTCCTGGAATCTCTTTATATACATATACTACAGAACAGGGCGCACTCCTGGGAATCTCTTTATATACATATACTACAGAACAGTCGCACTCCTGGAATCTCTTATATACATATACTACAGAACAGGCGCACTCCTGGAATCTCTATATATACATATACTACAGTACAGGCGCACTCCTGGAATCTCTTTATATACATATACTACAGTACAGGCGCACTCCTGGAATCTCTTTATATACATATACTACAGTACAGGCGCACTCCTGGAATCTCTATATATACATATACTACAGAACAGGCGCACATCCTGGAATCTCTTTATATACATATACTACAGAACAGGCGCACTCCTTGGAATCTCTATATATACATATACTACAGAACAGGCGCACTCCTGGAATCTCTATATATACATATACTACAGACACAGGCGCACTCCTGGAATCTCTTATATACATATACTACAGAACAGGCACACTACCTGGAATCATCCTATATACATATACTACAGAACAGGGCAGACTCCTGGAATCTCCTATATATCACATATACTACAGAACAGGACGCACTCCCTGAATCCTCTATATATAACATATACTAAGTAACAGGCGCCTCTGGAATTCTCTTTATATACTTATATAAGAACAGGCAGCACTCCTGGAATCTTCTATATACACATTATACTTACAGAACAGGCGCACTCCTGGAATCTCTTATATACATATACCTACAGAACAGGCGCACTCCTGAGATCTCTATATTATACTTAGACTACAGTACAGTGCGCACTCCTGGAATCTCTTTTATATACATAACTCTGATACAGGCGCACCTCCCTGGGGAATCTCCTATATAAACGTATTCTACAGAACAGGCGCACTCCCTGGAATCTCTATATATACATATACTACAAGAACAGACGGAACTCCGGGGATCTCTATATATACATTATACTTACAGTACAGGCGCACTCTAGCGATGGAATTCCTGGAATCTCTTTTATATACATATACTATACAGTACAGAGGCGCACTTCCTGGAATCTCTTATAATACTATATACTTACTTGTAACAGCGCACCTCCTGAATCTCTTTATATACATATACTACAGTACAGGCGCACGTCCTGGAATCTCTTTATATACATATACTACAGTACAGGCGCACTTCACTGGAATCATCTTTATATACATATACTACAGAACAGGAGCACTCCTGGAATCTCTATATATACATATACTACAGAACAGGAGCACTCCTGGAATCTCTATATATACATATACTACAGAACAGGCACAAAGCCCCCACCTCTCAGGGGCAGGACCCTGAGGGGGAGACTCAGCTCTAAAAGAGACAAACACAGACATTCCTGAGCCTGAGTTTATTGCGGGGGGCGGGGGGGGGGGGGGCAGATGTGTTTCCCGACACTCGCTCAGCTCTGGGGTTTACGAGATCCCAAAGACCCTGCAGGTGGAGGAGCGAGTAGATAAATCCGGACCCCGGAACCTTTCTTACACACCCCACATTATTATATATTATGTATCAGATACTTTGTATTGTTTCCCTCTGTGATACATTTGTATCTCTGCATGTTTATCTATAACAATTCACTCAAAATGTTTGTAATTAATAACTGCCTTCCTGAGTACACCATGGAGCATTCTAGATTGCAAGCTCTTGGGACTGCCCATTTGTTTCATCTCTTCTGCACTTTATTATCTCTAATTGTAATTTGCTAATTGTACCCCTTGTACTTTATGCTACAAAAATGTCTATACAAAAAAAAAAATAATATGGCTGCTACAACTGCCAGTTCTTTCATTATATCTAAGGGAAAGCTCATTAGTTTACAAAGACGCACGCTCTGTAAATAACAGCAGAAAAAAGGGGCTAATTTAAGTTAATTTAAAGTGAATTATTTAAACATTGTCTATTTTTGAGTGCAGTTCCCCATAAATAATACGTTTGGTGTCTTGGCGCTCCTTTAATATGTGGCTCAGGCCATCTGTCCGCCATATTGTATCATTAGACCATACAAGATGCAGATTGTTTCCCAGGCAGGCACCGCAGGATGCCGTCCCATCAATGGCCGCTTATCTGCCAGTAAATGTTAAAATAACAGCGCACGCAGCTCATTGGCTCAGAAAAATAAACAAACTCCAGACCCCGGCAGACCCCGGACCTGCGTCCTGCGCTGAAACAACCCGTGAACAATGTCCGAGTGTGCGAGGGGCTCCGGGGGCCAAAAACGGATAAGGAGAAAAGGAGCTGCTTAAAGAAACAGGATGAAAAACTGCAAGTGTAAGCAGAGCGACGGACGCCATGACAGCGCCTTAAAGGGGAGCTGGAGCATGTCAAGGCAATGTGGTTCTTATAGGCACATGCATAGTCCCAGGATGCTCCTGGGTATATAGGACCCCTCAGTATCTATTTATTTTATTAAGAAGTGCTTATAAGCTCTGTATTTACTGCCTAAAATCAAATAGTCCCTGTATAGGTCTGCCCTCTGCAGCATATTCAGACACAGACTCTGGGCTGGAAGTGCAGTGTAGTTTCCTAGTCTATCAGGGACTACATCTCATCAGCATGTTCTAGAGAGATGATCCCTGATTGGTTAGTAGGCAGCGCAGCAAATACAAGAGAGTCTGTGTCTTCATGAGCTGCAGAGGGCAGACCGTTACAGGGACTATTTGTTTGATTTCAGACATTAAATACAGAGCTTATAATCACTTCCTAAAAAAATAAAGTACATGTCAGTAAATAGATACCCCGGGATACTCTATACCCATAAACACCCATGGACCTGCCATGTCCCTTTAAGAGTTAAAGTCGTAGGAATATTAACAAATCTCTACAGCAGAACTCGCTGATCCGCGTGGGACCACGGACCAACAGAGAGGCAAAAACGGACCAACAGAGAGGGAAAAACGGACCAACAGAGAGGGAAAAACGGACCAACAGAGAGGGAAAAACGGACCAACAGAGAGGGAAAATAACTAATCTTCAAGAAATAAATTATTGCTTTTCCGCACATTTGTAAGATATGTAGATGAAGCAGAATTATTCTGTTATTTATCCTGGACACCAGCGGAGCCGGACGCCGGGAACACTGCGACTCCACGTCTACAGGAACACTGCGACTCCATGTCTCCGGGAACACTGCGACTCCACGTCTCCGGGAACACTGCGACTCCACGTCTCCGGGAACACTGTGACTCCATGTCTCCGGGAACACTGCGACTCCACGTCTCCGGGAACACTGCGACTCCACGTCTACAGGAACACTGCGACTCCATGTCTCCGGGAACACTGCGACTCCACGTCTAAAGGAACACTGCGACTCCACGTCTCCGGGAACACTGCGACTCCACGTCTCCGGGAACACTGCGACTCCACATCTAAGGGAACACTGCGACTCCACATCTAAGGGAACACTGCGACTCCACGTCTCCGGGAACACTGCGACTCCACGTCTCCGGGAACACAGCGACTCCACATCTAAGGGAACACTGCGACTCCACATCTAAGGGAACACTGCGACTCCACGTCTCCGGGAACACTGTGACTCCACGTCTCGGGAACACTGCGACTCCACGTCTACAGGAACACTGCGACTCCACGTCTCCGGGAACACTGCGACTCCACGTCTAAGGGAACACTGCGACTCCACGTCTAAGGGAACACTGTGACTCCACGTCTCCGCGAACACTGCGACTCCACGTCTAAGGGAACACTGTGACTCCACGTCTCGGGAACACTGCGACTCCACGTCTAAAGGAACACTGCGACTCCACGTCTAAAGGAACACTGCGACTCCACGTCTAAAGGAACACTGCGACTCCACGTCTCCGGGAACACTGCGACTCCACGTCTCCGGGAACACTGCGACTCCATGTCTCCGGGAACACTGCGACTCCACGTCTCCGGGAACACTGCGACTCCACGTCTACAGGAACACTGCGACTCCATGTCTCCGGGAACACTGCGACTCCACGTCTAAAGGAACACTGCGACTCCACGTCTCCGGGAACACTGCGACTCCACGTCTCCGGGAACACTGCGACTCCACATCTAAGGGAACACTGCGACTCCACATCTAAGGGAACACTGCGACTCCACGTCTCCGGGAACACTGCGACTCCACGTCTCCGGGAACACAGCGACTCCACATCTAAGGGAACACTGCGACTCCACATCTAAGGGAACACTGCGACTCCACGTCTCCGGGAACACTGTGACTCCACGTCTCGGGAACACTGCGACTCCACGTCTACAGGAACACTGCGACTCCACGTCTCCGGGAACACTGCGACTCCACGTCTAAGGGAACACTGCGACTCCACGTCTAAGGGAACACTGTGACTCCACGTCTCCGCGAACACTGCGACTCCACGTCTAAGGGAACACTGTGACTCCACGTCTCGGGAACACTGCGACTCCACGTCTAAAGGAACACTGCGACTCCACGTCTAAAGGAACACTGCGACTCCACGTCTCCGGGAACACTGCGACTCCACGTCTCCGGAAACACTGCGACTCCACATCTCTGGGAACACTGCGACTCCACGTCTAAGGGAACACTGCGACTCCACGTCTCGGAACACTGCGACTCCACGTCTAAGGGAACAGTGCGACTCCACGTCTCCGGGAACACTGCGACTCCACATCTAAGGGAACACTGCGACTCCACATCTAAGGGAACACTGCGACTCCATGTCTCCGGGAACACTGCGACTCCACGTCTAAGGGAACACTGCGACTCCACGTCTAAGGGAACAGTGTGACTCAACGTCTCAAGGAACACTGCGACTCCACGTCTCCGGGAACACTGCGACTCCACATCTAAGGGAACACTGCGACTCCACGTCTCCGGGAACACTGCGACTCCACGTCTCCGAGAACACTGCGACTCCACATCTAAGGGAACACTGCGACTCCACGTCTCCGGGAACACTGCGACTCCACTTCTAAGGGAACACTGCGACTCCACGTCTCCGGGAACACTGCGACTCCACATCTAAGGGAACACTGCGACTCCACGTCTAAGGGAACACTGCGACTCCACGTCTAAGGGAACACTGTGACTCCACGTCTAAGGGAACACTGTGACTCCACATCTAAGGGAACACTGCGACTCCACGTCTACAGGAACACTGCGACTCCACATCTAAGGGAACACTGCGACTCCACGTCTACAGGAACACTGCGACTCCACATCTAAGGGAACACTGCGACTCCACGTCTAAGGGAACACTGTGACTCCACATCTAAGGGAACACTGCGACTCCACGTCTACAGGAACACTGCGACTCCACGTCTAAGGGAACACTGCGACTCCACGTCTAAGGGAACACTGCGACTCCACATCTAAGGGAACACTGCGACTCCACGTTTCCGGGAACACTGCGACTCCACGTCTCCGGGAACACTGCGACTCCACATCTAAGGGAACACTGTGACTCCACGTCTAAGGGAACACTGTGACTCCACATCTAAGGGAACACTGCGACTCCACGTCTACAGGAACACTGCGACTCCACATCTAAGGGAACACTGCGACTCCACATCTAAAGGAACACTGCGACTCCACGTCTCCGGGAACACTGCGACTCCACATCTAAGGGAACACTGCGACTCCACGTCTCCGGGAACACTGCGACTCCACGTCTCCGAGAACACTGCGACTCCACATCTAAGGGAACACTGCGACTCCACGTCTCCGGGAACACTGCGACTCCACTTCTAAGGGAACACTGCGACTCCACGTCTCCGGGAACACTGCGACTCCACATCTAAGGGAACACTGCGACTCCACGTCTAAGGGAACACTGCGACTCCACGTCTAAGGGAACACTGTGACTCCACGTCTAAGGGAACACTGTGACTCCACATCTAAGGGAACACTGCGACTCCACGTCTACAGGAACACTGCGACTCCACATCTAAGGGAACACTGCGACTCCACGTCTACAGGAACACTGCGACTCCACATCTAAGGGAACACTGCGACTCCACGTCTAAGGGAACACTGTGACTCCACATCTAAGGGAACACTGCGACTCCACGTCTACAGGAACACTGCGACTCCACGTCTAAGGGAACACTGCGACTCCACGTCTAAGGGAACACTGCGACTCCACATCTAAGGGAACACTGCGACTCCACGTTTCCGGGAACACTGCGACTCCACGTCTAAGGGAACACTGCGACTCCACGTCTAAGGGAACACTGCGACTCCACGTCTCCGGGAACACTGCGACTCCACATCTAAGGGAACACTGTGACTCCACGTCTAAGGGAACACTGTGACTCCACATCTAAGGGAACACTGCGACTCCACGTCTACAGGAACACTGCGACTCCACATCTAAGGGAACACTGCGACTCAACGTCTAAGGGAACACTGCGACTCCACATCTAAGGGAACACTGCGACTCCACGTCTCACAGCTTTACCAACTTTATGGCTTCAGTTACAAGGAGATAATTTGTTGTATTTAACAATCACCATCAATCTCCGCAGTGTAAATATCTGCCGCACTTGTACCTGTTTGTTATTAAACGTTTTATAGGCAATAAACTGGAAGTGCGTCCGGCGGCTCAAAGTCCAGAGTGCTGGGTGATGGGACTGAAATCCAGCGATCGCTGTGAGCACGAGCGAGGGGACACAGAGAAGGAACTAATAGTCATTATAGAAACCTACACTAAAATAGGAAAAGCTCTGGGACCGGATTGAGGGCGTTCAATCGCACAAAGTGGGAGGAAACCATAACGGGATATGGAGGGTCCTGGGTGTTACTAGGCGTATAATACCCCAGGGTACGAAGTGCTTATATGCTCTGTTATTACTTCCTTTCTCTGCCACTTGTGCCCACGGAGCATTTATTTTATAATATAACCCGGGCTCTGAGGCTAATTAAAGGGACACAGACTCACTAGGTGTATAATATCCCCGGGGTATCTGTTTCATTTTATGTATTTTATTTTATTAAGATCTACTTATAAGCTCTGTATTTACTAACTAAAATCAAACAAATAGTCCCTGTATGGGTCTGCCCTCTACAGCATATGCAGACACAGACTCTGTAGGGCTGCATACAGTGTAGTGTCCTAGCCTATCAGGGACTACGTCTCAGTAGCATGTTGCAGAATATTGCTGAGAGATTGTCACTGAATGTTTAGTATGCAGCACAGTACACCCAGTACTACAGAGTCTGTGTCTGCATATGCTGCAGAGGGCAGACCCATACAGGGACTGCTTGATTTTAGGCAGTAAACACAGAGCTTATAAGCACTTCCTAATAAAATAAAGTACATAAAAGTAAATAGATACCCAGGGATATTATATACCTAGTGACACCAGGAGCCTGCCATGTCCCTTTAAATCAGTGTATGAGACAGACTTGGAACCATGGAACTGACATAAGATCCCATCTTGGATGTCCATTATATCTACTCATAAAAGTGTGATTTAATCAATCATCGGGATGGCCTATTGCTTTCATTTCTTTATTGGGTTTTAACATTCTGAATATAAAAGGCAAATTTAAGAAAAAGACATATTAAAAATCATCATTATTATTATTATTATTATTATTATTATTATTGTTATCATTATTAATAATAATAATCTGATTAATAATCATGCTAATATTATTTGTAATACTACTGTTACTTTCTCATGATTGCGCCAGTATTTTCTGCCTCCGTGGCCTTTTCCTGATTGCGTCTGATAATACGATAATGATGTTTCAATAAAAGGAGAAGTTTGTGCTTCAGTTGGTGACACAAATCATACAGACGTGTCACGCGTGAAGTAATCATGTGGGATTTATAGATGGGATATCAGGACTTTCCCAGGGTCTGTGATTTAGTCACAGCGTCAGGGATCCCCCTCCTCAGCAAGAGACAGCGCCACCTGCAGGTAGAGCTGGGCAGGGAGGTGCGAGAGTCGCACTTTAGTAGATCGGCCCCCGGATACTTGTTATAGTTTATCAATCTATACAATAATATAACTCTGTGCCCTAATGAAACACTAATTTATGTGAATTTGCATTAATTTATTATGTATCGTCTGAAAGGGAAATATGGCAGCAATACACGTAGTGTCTGTGTCACATTCATGTATTTGTTTGTTTGTTTATTTGTTTATTTATTTCACATTTCTACAGAGCTTTTATCCAAAGTGCTTTCATCGTCGTTGATCCAGAGTTTCCATTTGTTACTGATACAATTATCTGTCTCGTTACTTTGTACTGGAAATAATCCACCCGGGTTCTGATCCAAACAAATTCAGTAACAACATTACCTACGAACAACCAAACATTTTAAGAGAAAATATCCCTTTTGGAGACTCTGCTTGTGTCTGGATCCCTAATGGTGATAGGGTACTCCAGACGTGGACCCCTTGCTCACTGTGCCTTAGGGAGTGCAGCTACACCTCACTGACGAGGCCCAATGAAGGACGAAACGCGTCTGGTGTTTGCTGTTTCTCCTATTCAGGGTAGAATTGCCTGGTATTTCAGGGCTGGATCCCTCTAGTGAGTGGGACCAGACTGATATACTACAGGATATTTCTCCCTGTGAAGGGCACAAGTGGCTTAAAGAGGCTGCTATCAGAGTGGGTCATCATGCCCATAGAACTCACCTATTAAGGTTATTTTGTTCTCTGATTGAGCCCCTCTGATTTGGTATTTTGTTTACACCAACAAATACACCATCAAATATAACAAAATATATACTAACAAATACACCATCAAATATAACAAAATATATACTAACAAATACACCATCAAATATAACAAAATATATACTAACAAATACACCATCAAATATAACAAAATATATACTAACAAATACACCCACAAGTACACCAACAAATCCACCAGCAAATAAAATACACCAAATATATACTAACACCAATATATACACCAACAATTATACCAAATATACATCAATAAATACACCAGCAAATATAGCTAAAATATACTAACAAATACACCAACAAATCCACCAATAAATCCATTAGCAAATATACCAAAAATATACTAAATATACACCAATAAATACATCAGCAAATATACCTAAAATACACTAACAAATACACCAATAAATACACCAATAAACACACCAACAAATACACCAACAAATGCCCCAACAGAGGTTGTTGAAGACATTGACATCATTTATTTGTGTCCAGTATAAGAGACCCTCCAGAAGTCGGGGGGTCACTTCCACCTGAACCTCAGATAAATGTCCCACTGGTATTTCCTCAAGACCCCGTGAAATGGTTATCGGAGGATTACGTGGGAGGCGCCCCCCCCCCCCCCCTCATACCCAGGATAATATGGAGGGAATTATTACAAATAGCTACAACTCTTTGGTGAGTCTCTATATTAATCCAACCAGACATATGTACTAAGGAGTGACGTATGGGGAATGTCTCATCTTAGTAATGATGCCCCATAGGAATGAAGACGTCCTCCTAGACATTTCCAAACGCGTTCAGTTCTTCTTCTTCAGTGCATGGTAGTGAGGGCCGTACCACCTGTAATGAGACCTCTAATTAGTGAGGTAGATAAGACAGGTGGTGCACACGTGGGACGCTGTTTGCAGAGCGTGACCTATAAATGAACAAACAATACTCGCAGGTTACGAGACTCCTTGCTGAGGCTCAGTGACCTTCTAATTAAGGCTCAGAGCTGAACGTTGTCTCCAGGGGACTCTGATGGTGATTATTCTGCGTGTTAGGACCACCTTGTCCAACCACATTAGACGATGAGAATATTTAGAGAAAATCATCATTTTTAAGGCTCTGAAACTGTGGAATGTTCCATCTTGTCCAGTCTCACTACTTTCTGGCATCTTGAAGCCAGAGGAATGAACTTATCTTTATCTACCAGTGGCCAAGGAAGTGGGAGGGGGATTTGTTAAATAATCAGATCTTTTCCAGTTTGACCACTTCCCCCTTCCCCTGCACATGCTCAGATGCAGGCAGCTTGCAACAGTCAATGCAAGCTTTGCTCCTGCTAAATTTAAACAACCCTCTCACATATACAGCCTTCAAATTACCATGAATTTCTTCAAGATTTAGGCATCAAAATGTCATTTTTTTCTAATTAAAAACTATAATAAGTTGTAATTAACTTCTTCGTTTTCAGACATAGACGAGTTTTCTTTGCACGCTGACCCTTTAAAGTAATAAATATGTTAAAATGAACAAACTGTTTCAGGAAATTTGAGCAATGTATCCATTTGTATCCTTCAGTGTTACAATAAATAACATCACAAGAAAAGTGATCTGCAGCTCTGCGCTGCGCCGCATGTGCTCTGTGCTGCGCCGCATGTGCTCTGTGCTGCGCCGCATGTGCTCTGCGCTGCGCCGCATGTGCTCTGCGCTGCGCCGCATGTGCTCTGCGCTGCGCCGCATGTGCTCTGCAGCATTAGATAGAGGGTGAAAATGCATGTGGAAAAAGTGTTTTCATTTTTTTAATTAATGTGGAATTGATGGATCACTAGTATTAGTTATGCTCAATAGTATCAATAGTATCGGTTACGATCAATAGAAGTCGGCTCTATCACTGTTATAATAGAACTAGCGACTTGCCCGTCAAAAATGACGGCAATAAAATGTAAAGCCTTGCAATGCTGTTTGCCACAAAATGCGAGGATATGGCCTCTCTGAGCATCTTCAGCGCTCATTGCATGCCTCTTCTCACGTCTACTTTACAGGCCCCGCGATGATCGGCTTTGCCGCTCATTGCCGTTTTTGCCAAGCTGCACCTATCCTGCTTTGCAATGATGCCCTTCGGCGCTCATTGCAAACCCCACGATGAGTGGCTTCGGCGCTCATTGCGAGCCTCTCCTCCTGTGTACTTTAAATGCCTGTGTAGTTTAGGGGCCTACTTCCTTGGGTTAAGTGCTACTGCCCTGTATTAAGTGTTACTGCCCTGTATTAAGTGTTACTGGTTTGTGTTAAGTATTACTACCTTGTATTAAGTGTTACTGCCCTGTATTAAGTGTTACTGCCTTGTATTAAGTGTTACTGGTTTGTATTAAGTGCTACTGCCTTGTATTAAGTATTACTGCCTTGTATTAAGTGCTACTGCCTTGTATTAAGTATTACTGCCTTGTATTAAGTGCTACTGCCTTGTATTAAGTATTACTGCCTTGTATTAAGTGCTACTGCCTTGTATTAAGTGTTACTGGTTTGTATTAAGTGTTACTGGTTTGTATTAAGTGCTACTGCCTTGTATTAAGTGTTACTGCCTTGTATTAAGTGTTACTGGTTTGTATTAAGTGCTACTGCCCTGTATTAAGTGTTACTGGTTTGTATTAAGTGTTACTGGTTTGTATTAAGTATTACTGGTTTGTATTAAGTATTACTGCCTTGTATTAAGTGCTACTGCCTTGTATTAAGTGTTACTGCCTTGTATTAAGTGCTACTGCCCTGTATTAAGTGTTACTGGTTTGTATTAAGTGTTACTGGTTTGTATTAAGTATTACTGCCCTGTATTAAGTGCTACTGCCTTGTATTAAGTGTTACTGCCTTGTATTAAGTGCTACTGCCCTGTATTAAGTGTTACTGGTTTGTATTAAGTGCTACTGCCCTGTATTAATTGTGTTACTGGTTTGTATTAAGTGTTACTGCCTTGTATTAAGTGCTACTGGTTTGTATTAAGTGTTACTGCCCTTTATTAAGTGTTACTGGTTTGTATTAAGTGCTACTGGTTTGTATTAAGTGTTACTGCCTTGTATTAAGTGTTACTGCCCTGTATTAAGTGTTACTGGTTTGTATTAAGTGCTACTGCCTTGTATTGAGTGCTACTGCCTTGTATTAAGTGTTACTGCCCTGTATTAAGTGTTACTGGTTTGTATTAGGTGCTACTGCCCTGTATTAAGTGTTACTGGTTTGCGCTAAGTCTTATTGCTTAGGGCTCGTATTTACGTCCTTCGGCCTCGTTTTCGCTGTGTTGCGTTTTTTCACACGGCGCATCTCGTATGTTTTACAGACCTAAATAAATAAACAAACATCTGTATACAATCTCATAAAACAAATAAAAACAACTTTAGGGGAACGTCTCCCTCACACTGAGAGCTCCGCGGTGTGTCCCCCTTTGCCCCCCGTCCGTATCTCTCTGGCCACGGCTACTAACTCGGTTACGGGTCAGTTACTGGAGTAATTATTGGGCTTCAAAGCTGGATCTGCTGTTTATCGGATTTACATCAAAGCGAATGTGGCTACAACTTAATTATCATTATCACAGAGCTCAGGGCAGGGGGGTCCGGGAACCAGGACCGCGAGACCCCCACCGAGCACGGAGGTAACTCACATGGGAATAATGTCAGGTTTGTATTACCAGCCCCCCCCCCCCCTCTTTACTACTATAGCTCACAGCTTCATTGAGGAACACAAGCCCCTTTTGGATCACTACCTCTTCATGGTGATGGGGCGTGTGTACCTCAATCAAGCTGGGCGCTGTACCATGTAGGGTCACCCAAGATTGGCAGGTAATAGCAGAGAGGTCAGGCAAATCAAGGTCAACTGGAGAAGGAACTGGCAATCCACTCCAGTATCCTTGCCAAGAAAACCCTATTTACAAGCACAACCAGAGATATAATAATGTGCCTGGCATGAAGAGCTCCATAGGGTCATGGAGAGTCAGACACAACTGAACGACTAAACAACAACATTACCAGGTTATCAGAGCTCTGCTATTTTACACCTGTTACTACCTAGGTATTGGCCCCGTACATTTTTCCTGTTTTGAGACTCTGGTCAGTGTTAGATCTCCTCTAGATACCGGGTCCAGTTCTGGAGACCTCCAGTAGAATATTAATAAATTAGGGACCAACTTAATATTTATAGACTAGAGGGGGGGGGGTCCGATAGAAACATTCAGATAAATGTACTAAAGTTCTGAAGGAACGTATCTTCCAGACAAAGGTGGGCGCCAGAACAAGAGGTCACGATATGAAGATGAAGAGGGTTTAGGGGTAATGTATGAACGTACCTCATTTTGGATCATTTCCAGCGAATCCCATTTATATGACTTGTTTTATATTTATTTACAATCCTTTTTACCCAATAAAACGTTGCTCGCAGCGGACTTACGGGTTAACACACAGGGCGGCCCGAGAAAAGCCTACGTTTTGAGCAAAGTTGAACTTCGCGCCCATAAATCCTCTGATCTGTCAAGCCCGTAACCGCTACTTGTTCCATTCAGCTATTAAATTGCAATGATGTCACTCGCGAGCAAGCCCGTAACACACAAATGTAGCCCAAAGCCCAACGAGTGCTTGAGAGGACCCGTGAGGTCCAACACGTAGCACTTGTAACGCAAATAAAAACACCGTACTGTACATGTATTATGAGGGAAAGTGATGTTAGGTCTAAGAATTATTAGCACAGCATTCTCAAGCCCGTAAATCGGCCCAGAAAAAGACTTTATTTCATGTTTATATTTTGTGTTATATCGAGCCCGGCAATCAATGTGTTAATACATATTCTGTATCTCGCATGTGATAGAATATCGTATTTACGGCTTTATTAATATTACATTAGCATGGAATGTGGATCTGATCGTAAACTGCACGTGAAGCCCGTAATCCACCCTCCCCCTTTTCACTGATGTGATGTAACGCTAATAATCTCTTTTTCCGTTGAACCCGTAACTACGTGATTGCTTAATTGTTTGTGTTCGAGCACGCAACCCCCGATGGCTGCGAACTGGTTTACGAAATAGCCTCTCTCGCTCGTAGCTCGCAGCCCATTCTAATTTAATAGCGACGTAAAACGGCCAAATTTGAGGCACGCAGCCCTTACGGGCTACACGTTGGACTTACGAGGCTGGAACCAGTAACCCCCGCCAAATATAGACTGGATTTGTTGTTATTGATTTGTTGTTCAGTTGTGTCCAACTCTCCTGTGACTCTATGGAGGTAGGCACATCTATCAACCACTGCCCCTCCTGCTCATGCTCATTGCTTCAATGACCTCATCTTCCTATCTGCCGTCCCCTTCTTCAGGTGCCTTCAATATTTCCCAGCTTTAGAGTCTTCTCCAGGGGATCTTCCAGGACCAAGATGTTTGTTCTTCGGCCTCATGATCATATCTTTCATGAACAGTTTGGCTTCATTTCCTGATTGGTTCTTATCTTACAGTCAAATATGGAGCTCTACAGAAACAGATCACATCAACTTGAGAGTTCCAAGATACGACTTGCACTTAAGTAGGCTACTGATATTCCGTCTTAACTATAAATTGTGCAAAAAAATTATTGAAAAAATAGAGAATAAAATAATTAAATAAGTAATAAAATAATAAATAATAACAATAACAAATAATAATAATAATAATAATAATAAAACAATAAAATGATACAAATGTGACCGGTCAGTGAGATGTGAGTGGACGTGTGGGCAATGTCACCGGGCGCTCGCTGGGGTCCAGGTCAGTTCCGATTAATATGGAGGGCGACACGTATGTCTGTTCTCACATCCGTGTACAAGTCATGGAGGTTAAAGCAATATCTGCAGCCGGTGCCGTAGGGCCGAACTCGAACATAACGAATTGCTTGGAAATGATTAGCAGCAATAAAACAATTAAACACAGAAATATATACTTTAATGGTCATTAGGAACTTCTTGACCTGTTTAGAGTTTGTATTAGTAAATATATATTTACAGCACACACAGAACTCACCTGGGAGTCACTGTATTTACTATTTGTAAAGAGCTTTGCGTCCCATTGCCAGACACTCGTTGATAATTCAGATTTGTAGTAATATTATTATTACAGTGACAGTGTGGGTGATATAGGAATCATTTTCTAGTGGGAGGGTGGGAACACCTGGTGTGAATACCTACTGGGAGGGTGGGAATGCCTGGTGGGAATTTGGGAATGCCTAGTGGGAATGTGGGAATGCCTAGTGGGAATGCCTGGTGGGAAGGTGGGAATGCCTGGTGGGAATGTGGGGACACCTGGTATGAATACCTAGTGGGAGGGTGGGAATGCCTGGTGGGAAGGTGGGAATGCCTGGTGGGAGAGTGGAAATGCCTGGTGGGAGAGTGGGAATGCCTGGTGGGAGGGTGGGGACACCTGGTGTGAATACCTAGTGGGAGGGTGGGAACACCTGGTGTGAATACCTAGTGGGAGGGTGGGAATGCCTGGTGGGAAGGTGGGAATACCTGGTGTGAATACCTAGTGGGAGGGTGGGAATTCCTGGTGGGAAGGTGGGAATGCCTGGTGGGAATGCCTGGTGGGAAGGTGGGAGGGCCTGGTAGGAAGGTGGGAATGCCTTGCGTGAGTACCTGGTGGGAAAATATGGTGGGAATACCTAGCGGGAAGGTGGAAAGATCTGGTGGAAATACCTTCCATTGCCCATTTATCATTGGGGTCGATTCTGTTTTAGGGTTGCCCCCATTGCCCATTTATCATTGGGGTCGATTCTGTTTTTGGGTTGCCCCCATTGTCCATTTATCATTGGGGTCCATTCTGTTTTAAGGTTGCCCCCATTGCCCATTTATCATTGTGGTCCATTCTATTTTCGGGTTACCCCAATTGCCCATTTATCATTGGGTCCATTCTGTTTTCGGGTTGCCCCCATTGCCCATTTATCATTGTGGTCCATTCTGTTTTCGGGTTGCCCCCATTGCCCATTTATCATTGGGTCCATTCTGTTTTAGGGTTGCCCCAATTGCCCATTTATCATTGGGTCCATTCTGTTTTCGGGTTGCCCCCATTGCCCATTTATCATTGGGGTCCGTTCTGTTTTCGGGTTGCCCCCATTGCCCATTTATCACTGGGGTCCATTCTGTTTTCGGGTTGCCCCCATTGCCCATTTATCATTGGGTCCATTCTGTTTTAGGGTTGCCCCCATTGCCCATTTATCATTGGGGTCCGTTCTGTTTTCGGGTTGCCCCCATTGCCCATTTATCATTGGGGTCGATTCTGTTTTAGGGTTGCCCCCATTGCCCATTTATCATTGGGGTCGATTCTGTTTTAGGGTTGCCCCCATTGCCCATTTATCATTGGGGTCGATTCTGTTTTTGGGTTGCCCCCATTGTCCATTTATCATTGGGGTCCATTCTGTTTTAGGGTTGCCCCCATTGCCCATTTATCATTGTGGTCCATTCTATTTTCGGGTTACCCCCATTGCCCATTTATCATTGGGTCCATTCTGTTTTCGGGTTGCCCCCATTGCCCATTTATCATTGTGGTCCATTCTGTTTTCGGGTTGCCCCCATTGCCCATTTATCATTGGGTCCATTCTGTTTTAGGGTTGCCCCAATTGCCCATTTATCATTGGGTCCATTCTGTTTTCGGGTTGCCCCCATTGCCCATTTATCATTGGGGTCCGTTCTGTTTTCGGGTTGCCCCCATTGCCCATTTATCACTGGGGTCCATTCTGTTTTCGGGTTGCCCCCATTGCCCATTTATCATTGGGTCCATTCTGTTTTAGGGTTGCCCCCATTGCCCATTTATCATTGGGGTCCGTTCTGTTTTCGGGTTGCCCCCATTGCCCATTTATCACTGGGGTCCATTCTGTTTTCGGGTTGCCCCCATTGCCCATTTATCATTGGGGTCCATTCTGTTTTCGGGTTGCCCCCATTGCCCATTTATCATTTGCGTCCATTCTGTTTTCGGGTTGCCCCCATTGCCCATTTATCACTGGGGTCCATTCTGTTTTCGGGTTGCCCCCATTGCCCATTTATCATTGGGGTCTGTTCTGTTTTCGGGTTGCCCCCATTGCCCATTTATCATTGGGGTCCATTCTGTTTTCGGGTTGCCCCCATTGCCCATTTATCATTGGGTCCATTCTGTTTTCGGGTTGCCCCCATTGCCCATTTATCATTGGGGTCTGTTCTGTTTTCGGGTTGCCCCCATTGCCCATTTATCATTGGGGTCCATTCTGTTTTCGGGTTGCCCCCATTGCCCATTTATCATTGGGGTCCATTCTGTTTTCGGGTTGCCCCCATTGCCCATTTATCATTGGGGTCCATTCTGTTTTCGGGTTGCCCCATTGCCCATTTATCATTGGGGTCCATTCTGTTTTAGTTCCACTAGATTATGTTGTACCTTGTGTTTCCAATTTGGGACATTCTCCATGAGTCAGCGCCATTATTCTGTGGTGAATCGTACGATTCCCAAGATTATGTTTCTGACTAATAAGACAATTTGTTTAGTACTAATATGAAAATGTCCGTCTTGTTGAGCTTGTTTGTTTTTGCTGAGTACTTTTTTCAAGTGGTCTGATGTTTCATGTAAGTTTCCAGAAATATAATCCGTGCCACAAGTTTCCTTTTCTTGTGTCCTCTGGTTCCACCAACGTCAGTGCCAGACCGAGGAAGGACGGCGGGTGAATAATCATTGTCTCATTCAGTCGAAAAGTGGCCCTGGGTCAAAAAAACACCAATATTATAATGCAGGTTTCAACCAATAGGACTATCTGATCTGTCCATTCTCTCTGCCTCATGACTTAATAAATAGCATATGGCAGGCATGCTTGAATTCCACCAAGGATACCTTATAAATCGGGTATCTTGGTAATTAGCTGGCATTTCCACGGCTGGTGCACGAAAGGAAGAATTAAACACAGCTCCTAATACTCCCCGACTGGCTCCTATTATCCTCCAAGCCGGTGTCATTTACTTGCATATACTTCATCTACTCAGTTATCTGCTCCTCTCCTTTTCTCATCCACATTAACCCTTCAGTCTCCATCACCTCTTCACTTGTCTTAATCGGACACGTTGCCCCCTCATTATTTCTGGCCATCCTGGTCGGTTCTTCACACTTTTTCCTTCAGTTATTTCCTTTAGTCCATAAACGTGTGCCTTCCATCTTTGTATAAACGTGTTATTTATCTGCGATTGTTGGGCAGGGCGCTCATCTCCTTCTGTACCAAATGTCTGGTATTAAATTACTGTACCCCTGTAATCAGCTCTAAGGAATACGATGGCGCGTTATAAAAAAAGAGTAATTATTTTATTATTAGCCATTATTTGTAATGCGTCGACATATTCCGAAGTGCTAAAAATAATATTAATAGGTATTTGAAATAACACCTTATTTTCATGTCATTATTACATGAATTTTTGCGCCAAAGTGATATTTTGTTTTTAGAAAATCCGGGCCAAAATGACAAACAATACTATGCTTACATAACGTATACGCGCCGTCGCGCCAGCGATTTCTGTGCAGTTTTCAGATCACCATGTTGTCCTGCTGAGTGTCCTGAGGTGGTGTGTAGGTGGGTCTATGTGTCGGTGAGTGTAAGTGGGAGTCATGAGTGGCGGTTTCTTTGTTTGGGTCTGTACTGTATATGTGTTATTCGGGTGTTGGGGGGTGAACTAGTCTTGACATATATATATATATATATATATATCAGTCCCATCACATTTTCGGATATATTCACTAATATCATGGTGTTTCTGGGATGCCGGCTCAGTCCTTGCTGTAACGTAGACGTTTCGCGTCTATTTATATATGGCGCACATCATAGGATCTATTGTAAAGACCTGGGATGAGGTATAAGTCCTATCTGGCCCATTTGATAAGCTTTTTTGTTGGATAAACTTTAGATTCTTCTCTCTAAATGACGTCGAGGGACAAAAAAATGGCAGCTCAATTACCCAAGGGAGCTATTACATTATATTTTACCATTTCCAACTGGATGACCATTGCCATCAGACTCATTACTAACTGCACTTTCTGTTTCGAATGCAGAGGAGCAGCTGATTCCCATCCAAACTGGATTCTCTTGTAGATAAATGCCTTCTTTGAGCTCCAGTTCCTTGGTTTTCATGTAACTGTACCTAATAGGCATCATTATAACTGATGAGTTGTTTCAATAAATAGCTTTCTGAAATAATGTATATATTGAAAACATTCCTATCAGCATCATCCATCAGTGCATGAAACATTAATTATTACTGGATCAACTGGAGAGTTACCTGAAATATTTTACGTTCGAAGGTGGAGAACCAGGGACATGAAACCGAATTTCCTATTTATTCAGAAAACTCCTAGTTTAGTGTTTTTACTTCCCTCTTACAGAGAGATCTTTGTGGTCGGATTCAGCCGACGCGCGTTTCTCGAGGCTTGGCCAGACGGCCTCTGATTTGTCCTGAAGTAAGAAACAAACTGTTCATTAGAAATGTTTCATGTAAATTAAATTATTATGAAAGAAAACCCCACTCCCGTCTGGATCCCCCAGTTTGTTTGATAAAGATCTAGCGGGTCAGATTATTTAATGGGTCGGGTTTCACACGTGTACAAAACCCAGATAGAAAGCTGCCAAACTACTTCAGAGTTTTCTGCTGTTACTGGAGGTTTCTCTGTATCCTAATAAAGAATGAAACAGTCAAGTACGCAACATCTGCTCTACATAAAATAAATGGCATGTGTTACTCATAAAACCCTGAGGAAGTTTTAATATGAAACGTGTTGGTGAGGAAAGGGTTAAGGACCTATTAGAGCATTATTATATTTTTTTATATCATTTTCATGTTTATATTTTAGTGGATTTTTATATTATATTGCCCTTTCAGTTATTGATAAAATCCATACTCACATATTCATATTGATCCCTCTTTTTTGTGGTGGAATAAACATCTCATACCAGTTTTTTATTATCTGATTTTTATTTTTCTATTCCATTGTATTTCCATTGATTTTCTTGGATTTTTGGAAGTTTTCTTGTTTCTTCCAGTCCGTGTTTTGGATTTTTATTGACACAAAACAAATGTCGGTTTCTATTAGTGTCTTATTAAAATTATTGTGACCTCACCATTTCATTGTGTCTTTGGATCTATATCATTGTGTGTTTGGATCTCTATCATTGTGTCTTTGGGTCTCTATCATTGTGTCTTTGGGTCTATCATTGTGTCTTTGGGTCTCTATCATTGTGTCTTTGAGTCTGTATCATTGTGTCTTTGGGTCTCTATCATTGTGTCTTTGGGTCTCTATATTTGTGTCATTGGATCTCTATCATTGTGCCATTGGATCACTATCATTTTGTCTTTGAGTCTCTATCATTGTGTCGTTGGGTCTCTATCATTGTGTCTTTGAGTCTCTATCATTGTGTCTTTGGGTCTCTATCAGTGTGTCTTGGGGTTCTATCATTGTGTCTTTGAGTCTCTATCAGTGTGTCTTTGGGTCTCTATCATTGTGTCTTTGAATCTCTATCATTGTGTCTTTGGGTCTCTATCAGTGTGTCTTGGGGTTCTATCATTGTGTCTTTGGGTCTCTATCAGTGTGTCTTTGGGTCTCTATCAGTGTGTCTTTGGGTCTCTATCATTGTGTCTTGGGGTCTCTATCAGTGTGTCTTTGGATCTCTATCAGTGTGTCTTTGGGTCTCTATCAGTGTGTCTTTGGGTCTCTATCATTGTGTCTTGGGGTCTCTATCAGTGTGTCTTTGGATCTCTATCAGTGTGTCTTTGGGCCTCTATCATTGTGTCTTTGGGTCTCTATCATTGTGTCTTTGGGTCTCTATCATTGTGTCTGGATCTTTATCAGTGTGTCTTTGGGTCTCTATCATTGTGTCTTTGGATCTCTATCATTGTGTCTTTGGGTCTCTATCATTGTGTCTTTGGGTCTCTATCATTGTGTCTTTGGGTCTCTATCATTGTGTCTGGATTTTTATCATTGTGTCTTTGGGTCTCTATCATTGTGTCTTTGGGTCTCTATCATTGTGTCTTTGGGTCTCTATCATTGTGTCTTTGGATCTCTATCATTGTGTCTTTGGGTCTCTATCATTGTGTCTTTGGGTCTCTATTATTGTGTCTTTGGGTCTCTATCATTGTGTCTTTGAGTCTCTATCATTGTGTCTTTGGGTCTCTATCAGTGTGTCTTGGGGTTCTATCATTGTGTCTTTGAGTCTCTATCAGTGTGTCTTTGGGTCTCTATCATTGTGTCTTTGAGTCTCTATCATTGTGTCTTTGGGTCTCTATCAGTGTGTCTTGGGGTTCTATCATTGTGTCTTTGGGTCTCTATCAGTGTGTCTTTGGGTCTCTATCAGTGTGTCTTTGGGTCTCTATCATTGTGTCTTGGGGTCTCTATCAGTGTGTCTTTGGATCTCTATCAGTGTGTCTTTGGGTCTCTATCAGTGTGTCTTTGGGTCTCTATCATTGTGTCTTGGGGTCTCTATCAGTGTGTCTTTGGATCTCTATCAGTGTGTCTTTGGGCCTCTATCATTGTGTCTTTGGGTCTCTATCATTGTGTCTTTGGGTCTCTATCATTGTGTCTGGATCTTTATCAGTGTGTCTTTGGGTCTCTATCATTGTGTCTTTGGATCTCTATCATTGTGTCTTTGGGTCTCTATCATTGTGTCTTTGGGTCTCTATCATTGTGTCTTTGGGTCTCTATCATTGTGTCTGGATTTTTATCAGTGTGTCTTTGGGTCTCTATCATTGTGTCTTTGGGTCTCTATCATTGTGTCTTTGGGTCTCTATCATTGTGTCTTTGGATCTCTATCATTGTGTCTTTGGGTCTCTATCATTGTGTCTTTGGGTCTCTATTATTGTGTCTTTGGGTCTCTATCATTGTGTCTGGATCTTTATCAGTGTGTCTTTGGGTCTCTATCATTGTGTCTTTGGGTCTCTATCATTGTGTCTTTGGGTCTCTATCATTGTGTCTTTGGGTCTCTATCATTGCGCCTTTAGAAAGGTAACCTTTGAAATGCCAACTAATTCTTCCATGAGACAATTGGTTAATTAGTTAATTGAATATTTGGGCTTATTGTGTACCTGTTGTGTATCTGTTGTGTTAACACTTTAATGACAAACCAATTTAGCCTCATATTTGGTCCCATATTTCTGAAGGATCTTCTCCAGTAGTTTTGCCTCCACGTTTGAGATGTCTTGTGGACACGATGAGTTTAGTGGCTGATATTTCGTGGCAGCGCATTTCAGAGTTGTGGGGTAAGGAGTTGTAGGGTAAGTAGTGATGTTGTGGTGGTATTAACCCCCGATCAGGCCAGTAGCGAGCTGCGGGCTATGAGATGGTTTCCTTTTGTTTCCAGGGCAGTTTGGATCTCGGGTGAGCTCTTGTTTTGGGTCGTTGCTCTCTATGTGGATGTTATATCTATACCCGCACCATATAACCTCTCCCTATAACCCTCTTACAGTCTTGGACTTGTTACTTGGAAGTGATTCTTGGTTTTTGTTGTTTCATTCTTCGTAATGTTATTGACCCACTGGCACCAAAACTGTCTTTTTCTGGTCTATTATTTTGGCTTCGCCCCGTGCTGTGCTCCATGCTTGATGAAGAACCCATGTACTTGTTGTACTTGTTGTACTTGTTGTACTTGTTGTACTTGTAGTATTTGTGGTGTTTGTTGTATTTATTGCATTTATTGTATTTATTGCATTTGTTGTTCCTTTGTTTTCCGATGTTTCCCACTTGGCTTTGCTCCCGTTGCAAACATCTTGGATTGAGACTCCTTGGCTGATTTTCTTTCTTTAATAATTTTGAAATGTTTACTCTTTGTCCTTAATGACCCTTCACAAAGACTTCTCTTCTCTGGGCTTTTCCCCAAGTTTCCGAATGAAATTGGCTGAAGATACACAAAATATTTCATATAGGTTTAATATATATTAGAAAATAACATATATGATTCAATGGTATGAATGGGTTAATAATAATATACATATATATATATAGGTTTATAAGATGGGGCCAGATAATATATTATTTGTAAACTAATATTTTTTAAAGACTGGGCCAGATTTACATCTCTGCCGCGTTTCATTGGTTAGGACATTGTTCATATAAATAAAGCTGGCTTCAAATGGACACCACAGAATATGTAACAGAGTTGGAGTCACGTGCAGACGGTTTCCCCCTCAAGCCCATGTGGACGTAGGCGCCTGTCCGAGTTGCTCCGGCAATTAGACCAAACACACCCAGGACCACCAGTGGTAATGAATGGTGGGCCCTATATATATATATATGGACCTAAATGACAAAATAATGAAGTCTTGGAGACGTCTTGGGGGCTTCTCCATCACTATGTTATTTATCTGAAATCGTTTTCCGGCAATTTACCCCCTTAGTACATTTGGCCCCGTTTGTCTTTATCTATATTATGGAATATACAGTAGCCACAAATCTTAAATCAAACCAACTTATTATGGTTATAGTGTCCGGCATGCTGCTGACCATAGGGCCATGGAGAGTAGGGCACAACTGAACTACTAAACGACAGCAAAGGTCTACCAGCTCCCAACACAAGATTGCTGAATTGGCGCATAAAGATGCTCTTCAATAAATGTTTTTTTTTGGTTGGATCTTCGGAACTCTTTACACCCCCCATCTTGGTCCTTCTTCTAAGATGTAACGGAACCCATCACTGTTTTACCCTGTTTTATGGTTATGGTTAAAATATGATACTACTATTATACTGTATGTATGTTGGTTTATGCTCTGCAGAATATTAGCCCAGACTATTGCAGACCTTGGCATAATAGATAATCCTATTACAAGGGCTCCTCATAAGCAAGAGAGGTCCATTGTGTGAAGTGTTCACATTGTGAAGATGGAACAAAGGGAAGGATGATCTAATCAATGTCTAATTGTATCAAAGTAGCCAGGTAGCCTCAGGGAGGTGTGACCACACCTATTGTCCCTCTATGTGTATTGTGTGGCCAACTATGGGGGATGTGTATTACCTGTGGGAAGAGATGTGTATATATATTTCTGCACAACAAAATAAAGACAGTATTATTTGACTCCCAATTGAGTGTCGTCCAATATGGGAGGTTGGGGATGGTGACACTGTAGTGCTGCTTGTATATTTTACTGTATACCAGCGGAGATATTGGATTTGTGTTCCAACTCCGTTACATAAGATACAGCAGATCTTGGTGGGTCTCCCAAGTGAGTCAGTGTATCTGTATCTTGTAATTAGTCTTGTGTGATAACGATGGGTGAAGTTGGGCTTGTTCTGATAATCAGGAGAATCTCTTATGGTGGACAAGCTCTATGTGTCTCTGGTACGAGGAAGGCTTTGGTGGGCGCTCTAGTTTTTCATTATTACCTTTATGTTTAATGTTTTATACACAACATCTCATGGTGGGCAAAAGGGCGATAGAAGCCCCTGCCGTTCAGAGGATGGAAATAATAGGACAATTGTGTCACGTGTGGATGTCAAGAACAAGTTAAAAATACTTGAGAAATACAGTTATTACATTGCATTCTGGGAACCTGGACAGGGACATGCCCATATGCCCACAAAAACTTTGCTCCTAAATCCAATTACCATTTTAAACATGGCTTCCTTTAAGAATATGCCTGTTGTATTGCACAGCTATGGGCAAAGCGAAGGATGGATTATACACAAGCTAGGAAACCTACCCACGTACAGCTGTTTCAAGGTTCCTAGCTTGTGTAGTAGATTTTGTGAGTAGGTAGTTCACCACAACAATCATTTACTTTATGTTGGGGAAGCCTCCACCATTATATATTAGCTCTGATGTGTTTCATTACACTTAATGAGTGCACTGGCAGCTGTAGATGACAGAAGCTTCCTCTCTGTATTTTAAGTCTCCTCCCACATCAAGTAGATCACTGGGAACTAAAATGGTAGATCCAACAGCAGCATAAATACATTAGAGTTGTATGTGTTGTTTTACATTCTAAGAACATGTCTATGAGCAGAGACGCGCCTCACTATGTGCACACTATACACGATGAGCCTCATTCAATTCAGGGCTCGCAACTCAATCGCAGACCGACAGATGCCTGTGATAGAGTTGCGTGCTCCTTTTGCGATGATATTCAATTGGCCGGGCCCGCAAGTTAGGCGCCGGTCGCGAAAATCGGAAAATGTGCTATTGACAGTAGTATTTGCGGGCTTGAACATGATCACTGACGCAAGGCCGTAACTTGTGGTTCTAGCCCGTATGACTTTGAAATCCAACCTCCATATTTCATTATCCTACGAATTTGAACCATGAGTTACGGCCTTGCGTCAGCGATCATGTTCAAGCCCGTAGGACACCAATGCAAAATGGAGATTGGATTTCAAAGTCCTACGGGCTGTGATCGATATAACGCGAACATTTTACATGAAATAAAGTATTGGAGAATATTGCGCTATTAATTCTAAGCCCTAACATCACGCTTCATAAAAGTCCAGTCTCGCTTTCTTATTTGCTCTTCGTGTTCTCCGATTCGTCTGTAAGATCTTTGCGAGACCTCCTTGGTACTAGTAACTTGTGGTTAGATATTTGCCATTTGCGGGCTTGACGGAGCGGTTAGCGAGGGGGAATTGGAGCAATTGAATCGCAAAATAACTTGCGTCCTCCACATGCGAGCCCGGATCTCAAAATCATAGCAATTATATGAGGGTCTGCAGAACAGACACAAAGCATGACCGGTCTATATATACTGCAGAACAGACACAAAGCATGACCGGTCTATATATACTGCAGAACAGACATAAAGCATGACCGGTCTATATATACTGCAGAACAGACATAAAGCATGACCTGTCTATATATACTGCAGAACAGACATAAAGCATGACCGGTCTATATATACTGCAGAACAGACATAAAGCATGACCGGTCTATATATACTGCAGAACAGACACAAAGCATGACCGGTCTATATATACTGCAGAACAGACACAAAGCATGACCTGTCTATATATACTGCAGAACAGACATAAAGCATGACCGGTCTATATATACTGCAGAACAGACATAAAGCATGACCGGTCTATATATACTGCAGAACAGACATAAAGCATGACCGGTCTATATATACTGCAGAACAGACATAAAGCATGACCTGACTATATATACTGCAGAACAGACACAAAGCATGACCGGTCTATATATACTGCAGAACAGACATAAAGCATGACCGGTCTATATATACTGCAGAACAGACATAAAGCATAACCTGTCTATATATACTGCAGAACAGACCTAAAGCATGACCTGTCTATATATACTGCAGAACAGACATAAAGCATGACCGGTCTATATATACTACAGAACAGACATAAAGCATGACCGGTCTATATATACTGCAGAACAGACACAAAGCATGACCGGTCTATATATACTGCAGAACAGACACAAAGCATGACCGGTCTATATATACTGCAGAACAGACACAAAGCATGACCGGTCTATATATACTGCAGAACAGACATAAAGCATGACCGGTCTATATATACTGCAGAACAGACATAAAGCATGACCGGTCTATATATACTGCAGAACAGACACAAAGCATGACCTGTCTATATATACTGCAGAACAGACATAAAGCATGACCTGTCTATATATACTGCAGAACAGACACAAAGCATGACCGGTCTATATATACTGCAGAACAGACATAAAGCATGACTGGTCTATATATACTGCAGAACAGACATAAAGCATGACCTGACTATATATACTGCAGAACAGACACAAAGCATGACCGGTCTATATATACTGCAGAACAGACATAAAGCATGACCGGTCTATATATACTGCAGAACAGACATAAAGCATGACCTGTCTATATATACTGCAGAACAGACATAAAGCATGACCTGTCTATATATACTGCAGAACAGACATAAAGCATGACCGGTCTATATATACTGCAGAACAGACATAAAGCATGACCGGTCTATATATACTACAGAACAGACATAAAGCATGACCGGTCTATATATACTGCAGAACAGACACAAAGCATGACCGGTCTATATATACTGCAGAACAGACACAAAGCATGACCGGTCTATATATACTGCAGAACAGACACAAAGCATGACCGGTCTATATATACTGCAGAACAGACACAAAGCATGACCGGTCTATATATACTGCAGAACAGACACAAAGCATGACCGGTCTATATATACTGCAGAACAGACATAAAGCATGACCGGTCTATATATACTGCAGAACAGACACAAAGCATGACCTGTCTATATATACTGCAGAACAGACATAAAGCATGACCTGTCTATATATACTGCAGAACAGACATAAAGCATGACCGGTCTATATATACTGCAGAACAGACATAAAGCATGACCGGTCTATATATACTACAGAACAGACATAAAGCATGACCGGTCTATATATACTGCAGAACAGACACAAAGCATGACCGGTCTATATATACTGCAGAACAGACATAAAGCATGACCGGTCTATAAATACTTCAGAACAGACACAAAGCATGACCGGTCTATATATACTGCAGAACAGACACAAAGCATGACCGGTCTATATATACTGCAGAACAGACATAAAGCATGACCTGTCTATATATACTGCAGAACAGACATAAAGCATGACTGGTCTATATATACTGCAGAACAGACACAAAGCATGACCTGTCTATATATACTGCAGAACAGACATAAAGCATGACCTGTCTATATATACTGCAGAACAGACACAAAGCATGACCGGTCTATATATACTGCAGAACAGACATAAAGCATGACCTGACTATATATACTGCAGAACAGACACAAAGCATGACCGGTCTATATATACTGCAGAACAGACATAAAGCATGACCGGTCTATATATACTGCAGAACAGACATAAAGCATGACCTGTCTATATATACTGCAGAACAGACATAAAGCATGACCTGTCTATATATACTGCAGAACAGACATAAAGCATGACCGGTCTATATATACTGCAGAACAGACATAAAGCATGACCGGTCTATATATACTACAGAACAGACATAAAGCATGACCGGTCTATATATACTGCAGAACAGACACAAAGCATGACCGGTCTATATATACTGCAGAACAGACATAAAGCATGACCGGTCTATATATACTGCAGAACAGACACAAAGCATGACCGGTCTATATATACTGCAGAACAGACATAAAGCATGACCGGTCTATATATACTGCAGAACAGACATAAAGCATGACCGGTCTATATATACTGCAGAACAGACATAAAGCATGACCTGTCTATATATACTGCAGAACAGACATAAAGCATGACCTGTCTATATATACTGCAGAACAGACATAAAGCATGACCGGTCTATATATACTGCAGAACAGACATAAAGCATGACCGGTCTATATATACTGCAGAACAGACATAAAGCATGACCGGTCTATATATACTGCAGAACAGACACAAAGCATGACCGGTCTATATATACTGCAGAACAGACATAAAGCATGACCGGTCTATATATACTACAGAACAGACATAAAGCATGACCGGTCTATATATACTGCAGAACAGACACAAAGCAATGACCGGTCTATATATACTGCAGAACAGACATAAAGCATGACCTGACTATATATACTGCAGAACAGACACAAAGCATGACCTGTCTATATATACTGCAGAACAGACATAAAGCATGACCGGTCTATATATACTGCAGAACAGACATAAAGCATGACCGGTCTATATATACTGCAGAACAGACATAAAGCATGACCTGTCTATATATACTGCAGAACAGACATAAAGCATGACCTGTCTATATATACTGCAGAACAGACATAAAGCATAACCGGTCTATATATACTGCAGAACAGACATAAAGCATGACCGGTCTATATATACTGCAGAACAGACATAAAGCATGACCGGTCTATATATACTGCAGAACAGACACAAAGCATGACCGGTCTATATATACTGCAGAACAGACATAAAGCATGACCGGTCTATATATACTACAGAACAGACATAAAGCATGACCGGTCTATATATACTGCAGAACAGACATAAAGCATGACCGGTCTATATATACTGCAGAACAGACATAAAGCATGACCGGTCTATATATACTGCAGAACAGACACAAAGCATGACCTGTCTATATATACTGCAGAACAGACATAAAGCATGACCTGTCTATATATACTGCAGAACAGACATAAAGCATGACCGGTCTATATATACTGCAGAACAGACATAAAGCATGACCGGTCTATATATACTACAGAACAGACATAAAGCATGACCGGTCTATATATACTGCAGAACAGACACAAAGCATGACCGGTCTATATATACTGCAGAACAGACATAAAGCATGACCGGTCTATAAATACTTCAGAACAGACACAAAGCATGACCGGTCTATATATACTGCAGAACAGACACAAAGCATGACCGGTCTATATATACTGCAGAACAGACATAAAGCATGACCGGTCTATATATACTGCAGAACAGACATAAAGCATGACTGGTCTATATATACTGCAGAACAGACATAAAGCATGACCGGTCTATATATACTGCAGAACAGACATAAAGCATGACCGGTCTATATATACTGCAGAACAGACATAAAGCATGACCGGTCTATATATACTGCAGAACAGACATAAAGCATGACCTGTCTATATATACTGCAGAACAGACATAAAGCATGACCTGTCTATATATACTGCAGAACAGACATAAAGCATGACCGGGTCTATATATACTGCAGAACAGACATAAAGCATGACCGGTCTATATATACTGCAGAACAGACATAAAGCATGACCGGTCTATATATACTGCAGAACAGACATAAAGCATGACCGGTCTATATATACTGCAGAACAGACATAAAGCATGACCTGTCTATATATACTGCAGAACAGACATAAAGCATGACCTGTCTATATATACTGCAGAACAGACATAAAGCATGACCGGTCTATATATACTGCAGAACAGACATAAAGCATGACCGGTCTATATATACTGCAGAACAGACATAAAGCATGACCGGTCTATATATACTGCAGAACAGACACAAAGCATGACCGGTCTATATATACTGCAGAACAGACATAAAGCATGACCGGTCTATATATACTACAGAACAGACATAAAGCATGACCGGTCTATATATACTGCAGAACAGACACAAAGCATGACCGGTCTATATATACTGCAGAACAGACATAAAGCATGACCTGACTATATATACTGCAGAACAGACACAAAGCATGACCTGTCTATATATACTGCAGAACAGACATAAAGCATGACCGGTCTATATATACTGCAGAACAGACATAAAGCATGACCGGTCTATATATACTACAGAACAGACATAAAGCATGACCGGTCTATATATACTGCAGAACAGACATAAAGCATGACCGGTCTATATATACTGCAGAACAGACATAAAGCATGACCGGTCTATATATACTGCAGAACAGACATAAAGCATGACCTGTCTATATATACTGCAGAACAGACATAAAGCATGACCTGTCTATATATACTGCAGAACAGACATAAAGCATGACCGGTCTATATATACTGCAGAACAGACATAAAGCATGACCGGTCTATATATACTGCAGAACAGACATAAAGCATGACCGGTCTATATATACTGCAGAACAGACACAAAGCATGACCGGTCTATATATACTGCAGAACAGACATAAAGCATGACCGGTCTATATATACTACAGAACAGACACAAAGCATGACCGGTCTATATATACTGCAGAACAGACACAAAGCATGACCGGTCTATATATACTGCAGAACAGACATAAAGCATGACCGGTCTATATATACTGCAGAACAGACACAAAGCATGACCTGTCTATATATACTGCAGAACAGACATAAAGCATGACCTGTCTATATATACTGCAGAACAGACATAAAGCATGACCGGTCTATATATACTGCAGAACAGACATAAAGCATGACCGGTCTATATATACTACAGAACAGACATAAAGCATGACCGGTCTATATATACTGCAGAACAGACACAAAGCATGACCGGTCTATATATACTGCAGAACAGACACAAAGCATGACCGGTCTATATATACTGCAGAACAGATGCTCTTTTGGAATGTGGTCCAAGCTGGGAGACTTGGGGATAGGGACATTGGGGGGGGGGGGATATGTATAGATAAACAACAATAAGAAGAGTGCATACAATGTATTTTCTCTGACTCTTCTCCACTCCACTTTTTATCTATCTGATAACCCCCCCCCCCCCCCCCCCCCGAGCTCTGCCATTCCCAGGTCACAGTGATTACTCATCCCCCTCCCGCCTTGTGCTCTTATCTCCTTCGCGTGACTTGTTTTGCAGACTCACGACTCGTAGCCCAATCCTCGGGGGGATTCCTCTCACATTCTGACTTTGGCTCCGTCCTGGAAACTAAACACAAACATTTTCCGCTGTTTGGGTTCTGGGTCATTTTTACTAAACATTTTCCCAGCTCTGTGACCAAGCCGAGCAAACTGACCGCCGGCCAAGGAGGAATGGAGGAATCCAGTGGTGGCTCCTCATTGTGCGGAGATGTCGTTTTCTGGGTCATTCTGTGTATTTCCTGCGCTAATACCAATTGGATGAACTCTGCGCCTCCAACATGTCAACTCTGCGCCTCCAAACATGTCAACTCTGCGACTCCAAACATGTCAACTCTGCGCCTCCAACATGTCAACTCTGCGCCTCCAACATGTCAACTCTACGACTCCAAACATGTCAACTCTGCGCCTCCAACATGTCAACTCTGCGCCTCCAACATGTCAACTCTGCGCCTCCAACATGTCAACTCTGCGCCTCCAACATGTCAACTCTGCGCCTCCAACATGTCAACTCTACGCCTCCAAACATGTCAACTCTGCGCCTCCAAACATGTCAACTCTGCGCCTCCAACATGTCAACTCTGCGCCTCCAACATGTCAACTCTACGACTCCAAACATGTCAACTCTGCGCCTCCAACATGTCAACTCTGCGCCTCCAACATGTCAACTCTGCGCCTCCAACATGTCAACTCTGCGCCTCCAACATGTCAACTCTACGACTCCAAACATGTCAACTCTGCGCCTCCAACATGTCAACTCTGCGCCTACAACATGTCAACTCTGCGCCTCCAACATGTCAACTCTACGCCTCCAACATGTCAACTCTGCGCCTCCAACATGTCAACTCTACGACTCCAAACATGTCAACTCTGCGCCTCCAACATGTCAACTCTGCACCTACAACATGTCAACTCTGCGCCTCCAACATGTCAACTCTGCGCCTCCAACATGTCAACTCTACGCCTCCAACATGTCAACTCTGCGCCTCCAACATGTCAACTCTACGACTCCAACATGTCAACTCTGCGCCTACAAAATGTCAACTCTATGCCTCCAACATGTCAACTCTGCGCCTCCAACATGTCAACTCTACGACTCCAAACATGTCAACTCTGCGCCTCCAACATGTCAACTCTGCGCCTACAACATGTCAACTCTGCGCCTCCAACATGTCAACTCTGCGCCTCCAACATGTCAACTCTACGACTCCAAACATGTCAACTCTACGACTCCAAACATGTCAACTCTGCGCCTCCAACATGTCAACTCTGCGCCTCCAACATGTCAACTCTACGACTCCAAACATGTCAACTCTACGACTCCAAACATGTCAACTCTGCGCCTCCAACATGTCAACTCTGCACCTACAACATGTCAACTCTGCGCCTCCAACATGTCAACTCTGCGCCTCCAACATGTCAACTCTACGCCTCCAACATGTCAACTCTGCGCCTCCAACATGTCAACTCTACGACTCCAACATGTCAACTCTGCGCCTACAAAATGTCAACTCTATGCCTCCAACATGTCAACTCTGCGCCTCCAACATGTCAACTCTACGACTCCAAACATGTCAACTCTGCGCCTCCAACATGTCAACTCTGCGCCTACAACATGTCAACTCTGCGCCTCCAACATGTCAACTCTGCGCCTCCAACATGTCAACTCTGCGCCTCCAACATGTCAACTCTACGACTCCAAACATGTCAACTCTACGACTCCAACATGTCAACTCTACGACTCCAAACATGTCAACTCTGCGCCTCCAACATGTCAACTCTACGACTCCAACATGTCAACTCTACGACTCCAACATGTCAACTCTGCGCCTCCAACATGTCACTCGTCTCTCGGCTACTTTCCTTTCCAGAGCTGTCAAAATATTGGACGTGTTGATAAGCCGTAAAGTCTGTAAAGTCGGCTGGACCAGTAACGCTGCTTTATTTCTCCAGGGAATGATCCCGATCCGAGCTGGTCGCGTTCCCATCACACGCGGCCAAACTGGGCTCAGCTCGGCTCGCACTTAGTCACATTGCGCCTCTTTTATAGCAGAAAAATTACTATTTTAAGCAGTTTATTTTGCAGCTGGACTTTACTGTGGGATTTTGTTTATTTAGAGGCCAAATTCTCACACGGTCCCAGCGCCGGTGTCCAAAAGGTCTCGTTCAGTTCGGGTCAGAAAGACGTCCCTGTGCAGGAATTCTTGGGAAATGTTCCTTAATAAGTCCAAAAACTATATTATTAAATCCTTCAACTTTTTACACTTTATTTCATTTTCTATAAGTTTCTTTCTTAATTAGACATAAGTGATATATAGATATATACAATATTATGAGTAGTTCTTGGGAAATGGTGGTGAACAATCTTCAATAAGTGCTACAATAAATATAAAATTATATATATATAGAGAAAGGGGGGGCGGGATAGAAAGAGAGTTTATTATACTTTTTATTAATATTATAATTATTATTATCATTATCTTTTATTAATAGAGAGCTCACATCTTCCATGACACTTGGGGTACAAATAACACAAAGATACAATCTGTACATAGATGTTGAAGTCATAGATATAAATAGATACAGTTGTTGTGTGCGCTCCCCGGCAGAAATTGTGACATTTTTGCATTTAATTTGAAAATATAGGATGGTGATCATATGAAGCCATTTATTATCACATAGTTGTTTGGCTTCTTTTTAAATCATAATGATAACAGAAATCAGCCAAATGGCCCTGATCAGAAGTTTACATCCCCTTGGATGTTTGGGCTTGTTGCAGACCCACAGGGTGACACACACAGGGTAAAATGGCAACTAAAGGTTAATTTCCCACACCTGTGGCTTTTTAAATTGCAATTAGTGTCTGTGTACAAATAGTGAATGAGTTTGTTAGCTCGCACGTGGATGCACTGAGCAGGCTAGATACTGAGCCAGAAAAGAACTGTCAAAAGATCTGCGTAACAAGGTAATGGGAAGATGGAAAAGGATAGAAAAAGATACCCAAAGCCTTGAAAATGCCAGTAAGTTCTGTTCAATCACTTATTAATAAGAGGAAAATTCTGTGATGTCTTGATACCAAGCCAAGGTCAGGTAGACCAAGAAAGATTTCAGCCACAACTGCCAGAAGAATTGTCCGAATTACAAAGAAAAGCCCACAGGTAACCTCAGGAGAAACACAGGCTGCTCTGGAAAAAGTCGGGGTGGTTGTTTAAAGGAGCACAATATGACGACACTTGAATACTGCATGGTCGAGATGCCAGAAAGAAGCCTTTACTGTGCCAATGCCACAAAAAAGCCCAGGTACAATATGCCCGACAACACCTTGACACGCCTCACAGCTTCTGGCGCGCTGTAATTTGGAGTGACGAGACCAAAATATATCTTTATGGGCACAACCAAAAGAGGGGTCAACAAGGCCTATAGTGAAAAGAATACCATCCCCACTGTGAAGCATGGTGGGGGCTCACTGATGTTTTTGGGGGGAGCTCTAAAGGCACGGGGGAATCTTGTGATAATTGATGGCAAGATGAATGCGCATTGTTATCAGAGAATACTGGCAGACAATTTGCTTTCTTCTGCACGAAGGCTGCGCATGGGACGCTCTTGGACTTTCCAGCATGACAATGACCCTAAGCACAAGGCCAAGTTGACCCTCCAGTGGTTACAGCAGAAAAAGGTGAAGGTTGTGGAGTGGCCATCACAGTCTCCTGACCTTAATATCATCGAGCCACTCTGGGGAGATCATGCAAGAAGACCAAAGACTTTGTATGACCTGGAGGCATCTTGCCAAGACGAATGGGCAGCTAGACCACCTGCAAGTGTGGGGCCTCATAGACAACTATTACAGAAGACGGCGCGCTGCCATTGAAGGGGGCAATACACAGTATTAAGAACTAAGGGGGTGCAAACTTTTGATCAGGGTCATTTCATTTCTTCCTTTGATGCCATGTTTTGTCTTATGATGGCGCCAGTCTGTTATACCCTACAGATGAATATTAATCCCATAATAAATAAAAGAAACGTGTTTAGCTCACTCATGGTTTCTTGGTACATATAGTCGCCGGGGGGGGGGGGGGGGGGGGAGGCAAACTTGTGAGCAGAACTGTGTATGTAACTAAGGTTAGATGCTAATACAGAGGTGGTTCTTACTTTATATTTGAACATCATTACAGACCGTGGGCTCATACAGTTATTTTATGACACCTTTAATACATTATTTAAGTTGGTTACACGGTGCCCCCTACGCAGTCTGGCCCAGGCACCCGTGTGGTTAGTACATCGGCTTTGGGTACCGGCCCATCATGATCTCCGGCTCCAAGTCAACGTCTTGGCCTAGAACAGAATTAGCAGAATAATACCGGGGGGAGTCGGGGGGTCCAGTTCCAACGGGATGTTTTGTTTTATTCTCCTGGATCACTGAACAACTAATAATCCAATAATTACAAGGATCAGGTGCCATGTTACTGTGTCATGACCGCAAACAACATGAGCCGACAACAATGTATGCAGACCCCCAAGGACCCCCAAGGAGTAATTAGCCGTCTGTAACACAATAAACGAAAGTAATAATGGATGCCATATTTGAACCTCTGTTGCGTCACTTTAAGCGTCTCTTACTATATTTTTGAAACATTTAAACACATACAGCCTTATTAAATTGCAATTTGGCCAATTGAATAGGGCTCTGTCTAAGCACACGGCATCTTACAGAAGTGTTTAGTTAGTGACGACCTCGCTTTTGGATAGAAGATCACGAACTAAACACTTCTGTAAATACATACGCTCTGCGCTTACATAGAGCCCTATTCAATTGGCCGAATTGCAATTTAATAAGGCTGATACAATCTAACTCTGGCCCCACCAGGGTGATTATACGATGAAGTCAAACTTGTGTGAAGAAGAAATAAAACCGGACAAAACATAGAAGCTTGAAAAATATTTGTTGCTGGAGCACATTCCATCCCTCCATTTGTTTTGTGTTTGTTTGTTTTCTTGTTTTTGTTTGTTTGTACACATGAGTGTTTCTGCCGTTCACCTTCAGGATTTCGGGACTTGTCATATTAGCATAAATATGTCTGTTTCCTGGAATATGGGAATATTTCGGGATTTGTGCTGAGTCACTGTAATCGCAGTTTTAGGCGCCGGGCGACATTTTTTCCAACGTGACGTTTACGTGTTTGGTCAAAATTCTTAACAAGCTGACCAAATAATGGAAAAAATCCCGCTCTAATTAGAGGGTTCCCGCGCCCCTCTGTTTCACAGCAGCTATTGTTTTAAATGTTGCCATGTGTTCAATGTAACACGGGATTGTTTACATACGTGATGTCACCGCGACATGAAATATTACCCAGCGCTCTGTGCACTCACGTATCTAGATGTCTAAGAGACATCCTCTGTTCTGTGTCCATGTACTGAGAGAGTTAATATTTTAGGGTAAACTCCAACTCGAGTTCTACAGACGCAAATTTTAACGAGTTCTCTGTATTTTGTTTCTGGCAGACGCTTGTCGTGAGCACGCCGCAAGTTCACGCCAGGACAATATCTTGGTTATCAATTAGTTTTGAAAAATGAGAATCTCCTGGAAGCGCCGAGTTTCCATGACAAGCGGCGCCGGCCTGCCAAAAATCTCCGGCCCGGTGTCCTTGTTGATGCTCCATCTGGCACCCGTGGGGTTCTCGTCTACATTTGACATTTACAGGTGGGAAAATATTCAAGCCCGCAAATCTGCAATCAAATTTTTTTTTTTTTTTCATGTTTCATTTCCGTGTTATATCAATCTCTGGACTCAAGGAGTTAATACCTATCAGGCCACCCACATGGACTAGAAAAATTGTCATACATTTTTATTATTTTGTACATTGCCGGATTGCGAGTCTGATCGCATACTCTAAATGCTTATTGATTGACGTTTAACCTCATGATGGCGGTCTCATTTACTATTCGCTGTTTCTAAATGGGGTTACGGGTTTGCTTAATTGATCATGATCACGCTCTGATATGCTACTTATAATTGCATCGTTTACGGTTTCAGCTTTTGGCCTGTAAGTTGCGGGCTTGTTCAATTGAATCGCTCTGTAATTGTAGAACATTTCAAGCCCACAGACATATGGCCTGTACAATGCAATATGCGGGCTTGCAATTGAATAAGACCCAAGGTGTTGTGGGTATTTACCCTGTAGGATCTTACAATCGATGTCATGTTATCAGGCTCCACATTTACATCATTAAAATAAAAGAATATTCCATTGATCGCCCCGTACATTACCCTGCAGATAATAAGAGTACATCGTATCCCAGGAAGTGCATTACGGGTTTCTCTGTATTTCACGGACACCTTGTTACTACACAAGGTATGAACAAGACACGATTGTTGTCCTTGTTATTTCTTCTTGACTCAGAAGACATCAGCTAGTTAGAAAAATGCTTCTTGTGTTTCGATGATCGTTTCTTTGCTAATTAGTCGTGCTGACGTAAGACAGATGACGGCGCTCGTTACCCGGACGCGGCTCCCGTTTCCAGTTGCAAGTTAGTGACTAATGGCCGCTCCTACATCTGGTGGGAAGATGACAAAAGCCATGAACGTCTGGCCTAGAAAAATACAGACTCTGTGTAAATCTAGTACAGAAAATCACCAGTACTCGAGTATATCTAGTACAGTAAATCACCAGTACTCGAGTATATCTGGTACAAAAAATCCCCAGTACTCGAGTATATCTAGTACAGAAAATCACCAGTACTCGAGTATATCTGGTACAGAAAATCACCAGTACTCGAGTATATCTGGTACAAAAAATCCCCAGTACTCGAGTATATCTAGTACAGAAAATCACCAGTACTCGAGTATATCTGGTACAGAAAATCCCCAGTACTCGAGTATATCTGGTACAGAAAATCCCCAGTACTCGAGTATATCTAGTACAGTAAATCACCAGTACTCGAGTATATCTGGTACAAAAAATCCCCAGTACTCGAGTATATCTAGTACAGTAAATCACCAGTACTCGAGTATATCTGGTACAGAAAATCCCCAGTACTCGAGTATATCTAGTACAGAAAATCACCAGTACTCGAGTATATCTGGTACAGAAAATCCCCAGTACTCGAGTATATCTAGTACAGAAAATCACCAGTACTCGAGTATATCTAGTACAGAAAATCATCAGTACTCGAGTATATCTAGTACAGAAAATCACCAGTACTCGAGTATATCTAGTACAGAAAATCACCAGTACTCGAGTATGTATAGTACAGAAAATCACCAGTACTCGAGTATGTCTAGTACAGAAAATCACCAGTACTCGAGTATGTCTAGTACAGAAAATCCCCAGTACTCGAGTATGTCTAGTACAGAAAATCACCAGTACTCGAGTATGTCTAGTACAGAAAATCACCAGTACTCGAGTATGTATAGTACAGAAAATCACCAGTACTCGAGTATGTCTAGTACAGAAAATCCCCAGTACTCAAGTATATCTGGTACAGAAAATCACCAGTACTCGAGTATGTCTAGTACAGTAAATCACCAGTACTCGAGTATATCTCGTACAGAAAATCACCAGTACTCGAGTATGTCTAGTACAGAAAATCCCCAGTACTCGAGTATATCTCGTACAGAAAATCACCAGTACTCGCGTATGTCTAGTACAGAAAATCACCAGTACTCGAGTATATCTGGTACAGAAAATCACCAGTACTCGAGTATGTCTAGTACAGAAAATCACCAGTACTCGAGTATATCTGGTACAAAAAATCCCCAGTACTCGAGTATATCTAGTACAGAAAATCACCAGTACTCGAGTATATCTGGTACAGAAAATCCCCAGTACTCGAGTATGTCTAGTACAGAAAATCCCCAGTACTCGAGTATATCTCGTACAGAAAATCACCAGTACTCGCGTATGTCTAGTACAGAAAATCACCAGTACTCGAGTATATCTGGTACAGAAAATCACCAGTACTCGAGTATGTCTAGTACAGAAAATCACCAGTACTCGAGTATATCTGGTACAAAAAATCCCCAGTACTCGAGTATATCTAGTACAGAAAATCACCAGTACTCGAGTATATCTGGTACAGAAAATCCCCAGTACTCGAGTATATCTAGTACAGTAAATCACCAGTACTCGAGTATATCTGGTACAGAAAATCCCCAGTACTCGAGTATATCTAGTACAGAAAATCACCAGTACTCGAGTATATCTAGTACAGAAAATCACCAGTACTCGAGTATATCTAGTACAGAAAATCACCAGTACTCGAGTATGTATAGTACAGAAAATCACCAGTACTCGAGTATGTCTAGTACAGAGAATCACCAGTACTTGAGTATATCTAGTACAGAAAATCACCAGTACTCGAGTATGTATAGTACAGAAAATCACCAGTACTCGAGTATGTCTAGTACAGAAAATCACCAGTACTCGAGTATGTCTAGTACAGAAAATCCCCAGTACTCGAGTATGTCTAGTACAGAAAATCACCAGTACTCGAGTATGTCTAGTACAGAAAATCACCAGTACTCGAGTATGTATAGTACAGAAAATCACCAGTACTCGAGTATGTCTAGTACAGAAAATCCCCAGTACTCAAGTATATCTGGTACAGAAAATCACCAGTACTCGAGTATGTCTAGTACAGAAAATCCCCAGTACTCGAGTATATCTCGTACAGAAAATCACCAGTACTCGCGTATGTCTAGTACAGAAAATCACCAGTACTCGAGTATATCTGGTACAGAAAATCACCAGTACTCGAGTATGTCTAGTACAGAAAATCACCAGTACTCGAGTATATCTAGTACAGTAAATCACCAGTACTCGCGTATGTCTAGTACAGAAAATCACCAGTACTCGAGTATATCTGGTACAGAAAATCACCAGTACTCGAGTATGTCTAGTACAGAAAATCACTAGTACTCAAGTATGTCTAGTATAGAAAATCACCAGTACTCGAGTATGTCTAGTACAGAAAATCACCAGTACTCGAGTATATCTCGTACAGAAAATCACCAGTACTCGAGTATGTCTAGTACAGAAAATCACCAGTACTCGAGTATATCTGGTACAGGAAAATCACCAGTACTCGAGTATATCTAGTACAGAAAATCACCAGTACTCAAGTATGTATAGTACAGAAAATCCCCAGTACTCGAGTATGTCTAGTACAGAAAATCACCAGTACTCGAGTATGTCTAGTACAGAAAATCACCAGTACTCAAGTATATCTAGTACAGAAAATCACCAGTACTCGAGTATATCTAGTACAGAAAATCACCAGTACTCGAGTATGTCTAGTACAGAAAATCCCCAGTACTCGAGTATGTCTAGTACAGAAAATCACCAGTACTCGAGTATGTCTAGTACAGAAAATCCCCAGTACTCGAGTATGTCTAGTACAGAAAATCACCAGTACTCGAGTATGTCTAGTACAGAAAATCACCAGTACTCGAGTATATCTAGTACAGAAAATCACCAGTACTCGAGTATGTCTAGTACAGAAAATCACCAGTACTCGAGTATGTCTAGTACAGTAAATCACCAGTACTCGAGTATATCTAGTACAGAAAATCACCAGTACTTGAGTATGTCTAGTACAGAAAATCACCAGTACTCGAGTATTTCTCGTACAGAAAATCACCCGTGTGCTGTGGGCAGAGTCGTCCCGTGCGTTTTTTCTCAGATGTTTCTTTGCGTTGCTCAGCTAGATTGCAAGCTCTTCAGGACAGTCCTACGTATACATTAAATTTTTCTGTCTGCTCTTATATATATTTGATATATTTGTTTCATGTGACCCTGCCCTGTGATGGCTCACTGGATTGTACTTACCTGCATGTTAGTAGCTTTTCAGTGATTCGTTTCTATAGTGTAGGAACAGGACACAGGGGGGATTGCTACCTCCTAGCCCAGTGGTTCTCAACCCTCTCCTCAGGACCCCACAGACATGCCAGGGATTCGATTTAACCCTGTGTGATCCAGTTGAGGCCTCGTCTTAACTTGTTACATTGTAGCGTATCAGTATCATTGTATTTTTATTAATATCTTTTCAATGTAAAACATGCAAAGCAAACACAGATAAGAGGCTCACTGTGAGTCCTGGTTGGTCTAAGCAGCGTCAGACACACAGCTTTTGGGGGGGGGGGTATTAATTAATATATATATATATATATATTTATTATTTTATCTTATTGGCAACACCCCGCACCCCCTTTTAATGATAAGAAGACAAAACATTTTTGTTGGTAAAGCTCCTAAAGTGGTGGTTCTGGAGGCATCCATGATACTGTGGTGAAGGTTGTGTGTATTAGAGGGACATTTACATTGATATAAACTGCCGGTCTCTAAGTGTTTGCAGAGGAAGGGCAGTGGGGTCAAATTCAATGAGATCCAATTATCTAACAAATCTCCCTCACCTCTGTTTCCTCCTCCCTGATAGATAAAAATACACCCCTCATGCTGCAGTTATAATGACACAGAGATAATATATATTTGTCTAAATATAAACACATTCTTTCATATTTTTGATTTTCCCTAAAAATGTGTCCGCAGCGCACGCCGCTGTTTCTGCTACGACAGACTTCACAAATAAGGGGCATTTTTCTTGAACTACAGAGGTCTTTTAAAGAGATATATTGATGACAAGCGCACAATGTGTGATACAGTCAGCCCCCTGGCTCTTCCTGGCCCCCATATACACTTGGTGAGATATAAGGTGCTGGCTCCCATGTAGTCCGTGCTGGCTCCCATGTAGTCCGTGCTGGCTCCCATGTAGTCCGTGCTGGCTCCCATGTAGTCCGTGCTGGCTCCTATGTAGTCCGTGCTGGCTCCCATGTAGTCCGTGCTGGCTCCCATGTAGTCCGTGCTGGCTCCCATGTAGTCCGTGCTGGCTCCCATATAGTCCGTGCTGGCTCCCATGTAGTCCGTGCTGGCTCCCATGTAGTCCGTGCTGGCTCCCATGTAGTCCGTGCTGGCTCCCATGTAGTCCGTGCTGGCTCCCATGTAGTCTGTGCTGGCTCCCATGTAGTCCGTGCTGGCTCCCATGTAGTCCGTGCTGGCTCAGTCACCTCGGGGTATATATATATGGCGGCCCCCGCACGCCTCCTCTGCTCATTTACTGCTAAATTGCAATATCCACTTTCATCTGATTTGGCGGCCTTATTTAATTAAACCCTGGCATGTTTGTTTAGTAGATAAGGGCCGCTCTATCTCGCGCTCATTATATTGATTGCCGCTTGTTGGCTTCGGGCCAAATGTCCAACCTGCGCCTTACAAACAAACGCTCCGAGATATTCCAGGCTCAGACACATCTCCCCGCGACTCTTCTCGCCTCCTTATCTTCTCTTTCCTGTCTCATCACATCCTTTGGTTTCCATCTCTATGCTAGGCAAACCACTCTACCTCTCTATCCTGCAGTTCAAGAGCAGGTTCAAGAGTCTCAGTGCAGGCCGAACCTGAATGTACAACCGTTGTCTTAAATGTAATTATAAAAAGAACTGAGCTCCTAATATTTCCCCCAAACCTGGTCTTATTACCCCATCCCCTTATCAAGGTCACACAATCATCCGTGCAGTAGATAAAGGTCATGCTGTTCTGGGGTCACATGATTCGTGTTTTTTCCAACTCTTAGGACCTGTACTGTCACTTTAAAACAAGGGCTAAAATAACATTCTCAAATGAAGTTTTCCCATCAGCTCCTTTTCTTAACCCCTCCTCTGCCAAGACAGTCACCCAGACCCTTATCTTCTCTGGACTAGAGTACACCCCGGTCTTCTTATCTCTCTCTCTCTCTGTTCGTATCGTCTCCCCCTCGTAATTGAATATGCGCCATGGAATTTACAAATAAAAGATAAGAATTTGAATGTGTTTTATATGTATTTTATTTGTAAAGAGCCATAAATGGGCCAAAATATCACAAAGTTACATAGTAATTGAGGTTGAAAAAAGAATTTCAGTCCATCAAGTTCAACCTTTTTAGATCTCATCTGATCTGCAGTATGTGGATTCATTGTTAATTGATCCAGAGGAAGCAAACAGAGAAAAACCCAAGTTGGCGATCAGACTCCTCCCTGGATCAATACTGTCTCTCTAATTATCCATGATAACCTGGAATGCCTTTTTTATTTAAACATATATCCAATCCCTTTTTAAAGTTATCTATCGAATCCACTGTCACCACCTCCTTTGGTAGAGAATTCCACAGATTAACCCTTATTGTGAAGAACCCTTTTCTTTCTTTAAGGTGGAATCTTTTACTTCTAATCTCAAGGGATGTCCTCTTGTCAGTTGGAAACCTCTTGGCACAAAAAGCTCCCTTGACAAATCTTTATACTGACCCTGGATGTATTTATATAAGGTAATCATATCTCCTCTTAGAGACAATAAGTGTAATTTGGTTAGTCTTTCTTCCATTCCCCTTATTAGTTTTGTTGCCCTTCTCTGTACCTCTCTCAGCTCTAAAATGTCCTTTTTATGAAGTGGTGCCCAAAATTGTCCTCCATATTCCAAATGACAAGTGTATTAAACATAAAGACCACAAATGGGTTACTTAGTTACTACCCTGAAGAGCTGACAATCTATTTATATGGGGGAAAGTCAGATACAGACACTATATGGTAATAGGGAGGTGAGGGTGGAAAGTATCTAATAATGATATCATGTGTAGCTGTCCAGAGGTGCAGGGGCTACTTTATGGTCCAGAGAGGTGTGAGGGGCTACTAGAAGATCCAGAGCTTCCAGGGGCTACTAGAGGGTCTAGAGGTGAGAGGGCAACTAGAGGTGGTCCAGAGGTGTGGGGGCTAGCAGAGGATCCAGAGGCTCTAGAGGTGGTCCAGAGATGTGGGGGCTAGCAGAGGATCCAGAGGCTCTAGAGGTGGTCCAGAGGTGTGGGGGCTAGCAGAGGATCCAGAGGCTCTAGAGGTGGTCCAGAGGTGTGGGAGCTAGCACAGGATCCAGAGGCTCTAGAGGTGGTCCAGAGGTATGGGGGCTAGCAGAGGATCCAGAGGCTCTAGAGGTGGTCCAGACGTGTGGGGGCTAGCAGAGGATCCAGAGGCTCTAGAGGTGGTCCAGAGGTGTGGGGGCTAGCAGAGGATCCAGAGGCTCTAGAGGTGGTCCAGAGGTGTGGGGGCTAGCAGAGGATCCAGAGGCTCTAGAGGTGGTCCAGAGGTGTGGGGGCTAGCAGAGGATCCAGAGGCTCTAGAGCTGGTCAAGAGGTATGGGGGCTAGCAGAGGATCCAGAGGATCTAGAGCTGGTCCAGAGGTATGGGGGCTAGCAGAGGATCCAGAGGCTCTAGAGGTGGTCCAGAGGTATGGGGGCCTAGCAGAGGATCCAGAGGCTCTAGAGGTGGGTCCAGAGGTTGTGGGGGCTAGCAGAGGATCCAGAGGCTCTAGAGGTGGTCCAGAGGTGTGGGAGCTAGCACAGGATCCAGAGGCTCTAGAGGTGGTCCAGAGGTGTGGGGGCTAGCAGAGGATTC
>CM050167.1:3583876-3644796 GCA_027410445.1 Discoglossus pictus
CCCGGCTTCCCCACTCCCCGGCTCCCCCGCTCCCTGGCTCCCCGACTCCCCCACTCCCTGGCTCCCCGACTCCCCCACTCCCCCACTCCCCCACTCCCCGGCTCCCCCACTCCCCGGCTCCCCCACTCCCCGGCTCCCCCACTCCCCCACTCCCCGGCTCCCCCGCTCCCCGGCTCCCCGACTCCCCCACTCCCTGGCTCCCCGACTCCCCCACTCCCAGGCTCCACCACTCCCCGGCTCCCCCACTCCCCGGCTCCCCCACTCCCCCACTCCCCGGCTCCCTGGTTCCCCGGCTCCCCGGCTCCCCCACTCCCCGCCCCCCCCCCCGCTCCCCGTTTCCCCCGCTTCCCCACTCCCCGGCTACCCCACCCCCCCACCCCCCGTGCTGTCTGTGAGTGAATTTGAGGCATATTTGTTGTTTTTTCTGGTCTGTCCAGTTCTGTGGGTCGGCCGTTAAATTCAGAATTTAGGCATTTAGGCAGAATTGGGCATCGGTTTGCGGGCCCGTAGTTGCATCTACGGGCTTCGGTCCTAAGTCCTATGTGCGTCCTTGTGGAATTGTAGCAATTTAATAGCAATTTGCCATCGTAACATTTACGGGATTGACAGATCAAAGGCTTGGCTGGGATGGAGTTCAGCCCGTAGGGTTTTTCCGCCTGTAACCTGCAGAGGCCAATTTAATAGCCGTAAGTCTTGCGGGCTCCGTTACGGGCTCCGAATTCTTCAGTTGGTGGAATTCAATGAGGCTTGCTTACTGCTTACACAGCCAATAGGAAATAAGACATCATGACGTCAATAAACCCTGCAGGAACCCCGCAGCCTCCCTCAGTAACCCCTTGCTGCAGGGGACCCCCGCGGCAAATAAATGTTTAAATCCCCCGGCACAAAAATAGTTAACCCCTGTCCCCTGCAGCATGTATAATTCAAATTTCCTTACAGGTCATTAATAATTAACCTCTGCCGTGGGAGTACTTATAGAACCTATCACTGATGGGGGTCCATACAGACCCTTATGGGCCATAATTAACCCCATCTGTCCAATAGGGGTCGATATAGACCCCAACAGGACACTATTAACCACAACATTAACACTATAAATGCAACACAAAGTCTAAGCACTACACTATTAACCCTTTCCTACCCTATACTATTCTATTAACCCCTCTAACTAATTAATACTAATTAACCCTATTAACCCTAACCCTAAGGCATTTTTATTTTCTGTAATGAGTGGGTTGTTGAATTGGGATCAGTGGGTTAATAGGGGGTAAGATAGTTTAATTAGGGGGTTAATAGAATAGGGTAATGCAGGGGTTAATAGAATAGGGTAGAGGGGGGTTAATAGTTGTAAATAGGATATGGGTTAATAGTGTATAGTATAGAGGGGGGTTAATTGGATAGGGGTTAAAAGGGTAGGGTTTATTAGTTAATCATAGGGTTAATTAGTATTAGTTAGAGGGGGGTTAATAGAATAGTATAGGGTAGGGAAGGGTTAATAGTGTAGTGCTTAGACTTTGTGTCATGAGGTCCTGGAGGTCTGTACAGACTGATGGGGTTAATTATTAATGTAACGCGGGTCCCTAAAGGACTTAAAGGACCCGTGAGGTGGGACCCCCGCAGCAAGGGCAAATGTAGGGACACTTTGGGGGTCCCGATGAGGAAGGGCCTGCGGTGGGGGATTTGTTAAGAATTTAACTGTCGTGGGGGTCCCGATGGAGACCCCTGCAGCAAGGCGTTAATGTAGGGGGCCTGCGGGGGGCCCGATTGGGACCCCAGCAGCATGGGGATTTATTTTGGGGACCAGGGGGAAGTTTAGGTCTGGAGGGGGGTTTGGGGACCCGAAGGTGGGGTCTCTTTTACGTAAGGGCTCTTAAAGCCTCTACGAGTCCTATTTTGAACCCACAATATTTTGGCAGGCATTTGCTATCTACGGGTTTGAACACCAGTGCGTCTTTCGAGAATTGTAGCAATTTAATAGTGACTTGCGATAGTAACATTTACGGGCTTGACAGATCAAAGGCTCAGCTAGGACGGAGTTCAGATTTTCACGTCAAGTAGGGATTTTCCTCCTTTACGGGCTACGATTTATAACATCATAGCAATTTAATAGGGCTCTTGGGGCCTTATTCAATTTCAAGCCCTTCATACGGGTCGTATGTCTGCGTGCTTTAAATTTGCTACAATTACAGAGCGATTCAATTGAACAAGCCCGCAAGTTACAGGGCGAAAGCCTAAACCATAAACCATGCACCAGTAAGTAGCATTTCAGGGCATGATCAATTAAGCAAGCCCGTAACTACCAATTTAGAAATAGCCAATAGTAAATGAGACCGTCATCATGACATCATTAAAACATGGAGGTTAAACGTCAATCATTTAGCGTTTAGAGGTCCGATGCGCTCAGACTCGCAATCCGGCAATGTACAAAATAATAAAAATGAATGAAGGAAATGTTCTAGTCCATGTTGGTGGCCTAATATTTATTAACTCCTTCAATCCTGAGATCGATATAACACAGAAATTAAACATGAACATTTTTTTTTATTTCCTGGCGATTTGCGGGCTTGAGACTGTTGTGCAATTAATTCTAGTGTCTGTCACCGCTTTTCCCGTTATTTACTGTGCAGTAGTGATTGTTTATTTGCATTTACAGTGCTACAGACAGGTGTTTAACCCTTTGCGGGTCCTATCTGGTACCCGTAGCATTTCCTTCTACATTTGCCATTTACTGGCGTGAAAACAGTTGCGGGCTTGGGGAATTGTAGCAATTGAATTTGCGTTTGTAGCATTTACTGGCGTGAAAGATCAAAGACTTGGGGTGTAAGTTACAGTTGTAACAACCGCAGGGAAATTCAGCCTGTAACCCGCAGATCGTTTGCAGCTCGCTAAAAGACGCCAATTGAATAGCAAATTAGTTTGCGGGCAGCATTACGGGCTCCAGTAATCAACAATTGCTCAATTGTATAGGGGCGTATTTTATTAACAAGTGCTCTGTTTTACTAACGGAAAACTTCTAAATAGTTCCTGCAAAGCTCTGCCCCTTGTACATGGTGTATACAATGTATCTTTAGTACTTGTGTAACGTGAAATAAACATCTACATTATTATAATGACTGTTACTGTTTGCTTTCAAACTTTAAAGGGTTAATCCAATTTGGATAGGGTCTTAAATAGTGATAGCTGCGCCATTAAAGGGATTCCGAACCACTGCAAGGGTTAAATAGAATTTTACACTAACAAGCATATTTTTAAAGGGACATTGACATTTTCTATGTATATAATATTTGTTTATATGTCCTCCATTTTATTGCGCAGCGCTTATACGCTTTGTTTTTTTTGTCTAAAATAATACAATTTGTGTCTGTTTGGGTCAGCCCTGTGCAGCTCATGCAGCTCATGAATACACAGACTGTCAGTGACCTTTCTCAAGGAGCATATTGCAGTATGTTGCCACTGATTAGTTAGTATGAGACACTGCACATCCAGCCTTGCAGAGTCTGTGTCTTCACAAGCTGCAGAGGGCAGACCCCCCATACATGGGCTACTTGTGTGATTTTAGGCAGTAAATACAAAGCTTATAAGCACTTCCTAATAAAATAAAGTACACAAAAGTAAATAGATACCCGGGGGTATGATATACCTAGTGAGTCCATGTCCCTTTATTAAAATATTACAAACCCCCCGTGGGCACATATAGCAGAGATAGGCAGGGATAGGCAGATATAGGCAGGGATAGGCAGAGAGAGGCAAAGATAGGCAGGGATAGGCAGAGATAGACAGTGATAGGCAGATATAGGCATAGATAGGCAGAGATAGGCAGGGATAGGCAGGCATAGGCAGAGATAGGCAGTGAAAGGCAGAGATAGGCAGAGATAGGCAGGGATAGGCAGTGATAGGCAGAGAGAGGCAAAGATAGGCAGGGATAGGCAGAGATAGGCAGGGATAGGCAGGGATAGGTAGTGATAGGCAGAGATAGGCAGGGATAGGCAGAGATAGGCAGAGATAGGCAGGGATAGGCAGTGATAGGCAAAGATAGGCAGGGATAGGCAGAGATAGGCAGGGATAGGCAGAGATAGGCAGGGATAGGCAGAGATAGGCAGGCATAGGCAGAGATAGACAGAGATAGGCAGGGATAGGCAGGGATAGGCAGAGATAGGCAGAGATAGACAGGGATAGGCAGGGATAGGCAGGCATAGGCAGAGATAGGCAGGGATAGGCAGGGATAGGCAGGGATAGGCAGAGATAGGCAGGGATAGGCAGAGATAGGCAGGGATAGGCAGAGATAGGCATGTATAGGCAGAGATAGACGTGTATCCACGGGGGGATTGTTACTAGTAATACTCATTGTCCCCTCGCTTTGCTATAATGACAGATTCTTGTTACATTGTATATTTATATATTCTGTATTGTGCTGAACCTGCTCTTTATGTTTAGCGGCCTCCTATAGGGTCGGGGGGGGGGGGGGGGCGTTATTATCTTTAATAAAACTGAATTTATTTCCGTTCTGGGCAGCATCAAACTCATGTTGTTTTATTGTTGTTATTTATTTTATTTTACTATTTAGTGTTGTTATTTATAAATAATATTTGCAGTGTTTATACTTTATAAATATACTAATTACAATAAACAATATAATAAGAACAATGGAACAAGGCGCACCTCACTCCAACAGATGCACCCGCTCACACATTGTACTAGACATTCTTTTCTTAACTTTATTATTGCTGAGATAAACATTTCTAACTCTGACTGAGACTCGTTATTCTGATAAAGTGAGATAATTAGTTTCTGCTGCAGACACATACTACATGACATAATACAGTGCAACAAAGTAGCATACTGAGACGCCCAAAGAGAAGGGTGGAATGAATTCTTGGGGTGGCCTTATACTTATCCCAGGCATGCTTGACCTCCTTCTTCAGGGTTGTTCTTGTTTGTTTCTGGAGCTTTATTGAAGTATTTAATATATGTGAAGATTTCTGTTGTTACTTTATATAATAAGCCCCGCTGGGCCCTGCGATGGGGATTTGGCAGGCGCGGGGGGAGGGGTGTGGTTCCCCCGGACTGGTTATGTGTGATATCCCCCCAGACACACAGATTACACGGCACGCTTCCTTCTGACGTCTCCTCTGACGGCCCTGTCTGTATTTTGTGACGTTTTGCTATTACTGGGAGATTTTTGCCACATTTGTGGTTTCTCTGCTTGTGTAGATTGTCTTTATCTAGAGCCCCAGACCCACAAACATGTCCTGTGTGTCCAGAGGGTCCAGACTGACCGCTCGCTCCGAGCTAACGGAGATATCAGTAATGAGATGCTCGTGTGTGTGTCATGCGGTGTGTGTGTGACTGGGGGTCTATAGAGGGACATTAGTACTGACCTTTATCTGTCTGGGGGTCTATAGAAGGACATTAGTAATGACCTTTATCTGACTGGGGGTCTACAGAGGGACATTAGTACTGACCTTTATCTGTCTGGGGGTCTATAGAGGGACATTAGTACTGACCTTTATCTGACTGGGGGTCTACAGAGGGACATTAGTACTGACCTTTATCTGACTGGGGATCTACAGAGGGACATTAGTACTGACCTTTATCTGTCTGGGGGTCTATAGAGGGACATTAGTACTGACCTTTATCTGATTGGGGGTCTATAGAGGGACATTAGTACTGACCTTTATCTGACTGGGGGTCTATAGAGGGACATTAGTACTGACCTTTATCTGATTGGGGGTCTATAGAGGGACATGAGTACTGACCTTTATCTGACTGGGGGTCTATAGAGGGACATTAGTACTGACCTTTATCTGACTGGTTTCTATAGAGGGACATTAGTACTGACCTTTATCTGACTGAGGTCTATAGAGGGACATTAGTACTGACCTTTATCTGACTGGGGGTCTATAGGGGGACATTAGTACTGACCTTTATCTGACTGAGGTCTATAGAGTGACATTAGTACTGACCTTTATCTGACTGGGGGTCTATAGAGGGACATTAGTACTGACCTTTATCTGACTGGGGGTCTATAGAGGGACATTAGTACTGACCTTTATCTGATTGGGGGTCTATAGAGGGACATTAGTACTGACCTTTATCTGACTGGGGGTCTATAGAGGGACATTAGTACTGACCTTTATCTGATTGGGGGTCTATAGAGGGACATTAGTACTGACCTTTATCTGACTGGGGGTCTATAGAGGGACATTAGTACTGACCTTTATCTGACTGAGGTCTATAGAGTGACATTAGTACTGACCTTATCTGACTGGGGGTCTATAGGGGGACATTAGTACTGACCTTTATCTGACTGAGGGTCTATAGAGGGACATTAGTACTGACCTTTATCTGACTGAGGTCTATAGAGTGACATTAGTACTGACCTTTATCTGACTGGGGGTCTATAGAGGGACATTAGTACTGACCTTTATCTGACTGGGGGTCTATAGAGGGACATTAGTACTGACCTTTATTTGACTGGGGGTCTATAGAGGGACATTAGTACTGACCTTTATCTGACTGGGGGTCTATAGAGGGACATTAGTACTGACCTTTATCTGATTGGGGGTCTATAGAGGGACATTAGTACTGACCTTTATCTGACAGGGGGTCTATAGAGGGACATTAGTACTGACCTTTATCTGACTGGGGTCTATAGAGGGACATTAGTACTGACCTTTATCTGACTGGGGGTCTATAGAGGGACATTAGTACTGACCTTTATCTGACTGGGGGTCTATAGAGGGACATTAGTACTGACCTTTATCTGACTGAGGTCTATAGAGTGACATTAGTACTGACCTTTATCTGACTGGGGGTCTATAGAGGGACATTAGTACTGACCTTTATCTGACTGGGGGTCTATAGAGGGACATTAGTACTGACCTTTATCTGACTGGGGGTCTACAGAGGGACATTAGTACTGACCTCTATCTGATTGGGGACTATATAGGGACATTAGTACTGACCTTTATCTAACTGGGGGTCTATAGAGGGACATTAGTACTGACCTTTATCTGAACGGGGTCTATAGAGGGACATTAGTACTGACCTTTATCTGACTGGGGGTCTATAAAGGGACATTAGTACTGACCTTTATCTGACCGGGGTCTATAGAGGGACATTAGTACTGACCTTTATCTGAACGGGGTCTATAGATGGACATTAGTACTGACCTTTATCTGACCGGGGTCTATAGAGGGACATTAGTACTGACCTTTATCTGACCAGGGTCTATAGAGGGACATTAGTACTGACCTTTATCTGACTGGGGGTCTATAGAGGGACATTAGTACTGACCTATATCTGACTGGGGGTCTATAGAGGGACATTAGTACTGACCTATATCTGACTGAGGGTCTATAGAGGGACATTAGTACTGACCTTTATCTGACTGGGGGTCTATAGAGGGACATTAGTACTGACCTTTATCTGACTGGGGTCTATAGAGGGACATTAGTACTGACCTTTATCTGACTGGGGGTCTATAGAGGGACATTAGTACTGACCTTTATCTGACTGGGGTCTATAGAGGGACATTAGTACTGACCTTTATCTGACTGGGAGTCTATAGAGGGACATTAGTACTAACCTTTATCTGTCTGGGGGTCTATAAGGGGACATTAGTACTGACCTTTATCTGACTGGGGGTCTATAGAGTGACATTAGTACTGACCTTTATCTGACTGGGGATCTATAGAGTGACATTAGTACTGACCTTTATCTGACTGGGGGTCTATAGAGCGACATTAGTACTGACCTTTATCTGACTGGGAGTCTATAGAGGGACATTAGTACTGACCTTTATCTGACTGGGGTCTATAGATGGACATTAGTACTGACCTTTATCTGACTGGGGTCTATAGAGGGGCATTAGTACTGACCTTTATGTGACTGTGGGTCTATAGAGGGACATTAGTACTGACCTTTATCTGATTGGGGACTATAGAGGGACATTATTAATGACCTTTATCTGACTGGGGGTCTATAGATGGACATTAGTACTGACCTTTATCTGACTGGGGGTCTATAGGGGGACATTAGTACTGACCTTTATCTGACTGGGGGGTCTATAGAGGGTCATTAGTACTGACCTTTATCTGACTGGGGGTCTATGGATGGACATTAGTACTGACCTTTATCTGACTGGGGGTCTATAGAGGGACATTAGTACTGACCTTTATCTGACTGGGGGGTCTATAGAGGGTCATTAGTACTGACCTTTATCTGACTGGGGGTCTATAGAGGGACATTAGTACTGACCTTTATCTGACTGGGTGTCTATAGAGGGACATTAGTACTGACCTTTATCTGTCTGGGGGTCTATAGGGGGACATTAGTACTTACCTTTATCTGACTGGGGGTCTATAGAGGGACATTAGTACTGACCTTTATATGACTGGGGGTCTATAGAGGGACATTAGTACTGACCTTTATCTGATTGGGGGTCTATAGAGGGACATTAGTACTGACCTTTATCTGACTGGGGGTCTATAGAGGGACATTAGTACTGACCTTTATCTGACTGGGGGTCTACAGAGGGACATTAGTACTGACCTCTATCTGATTGGGGACTATAGAGGGACATTAGTACTGACCTTTATCTGACTGGGGGTCTATAGAGGGACATTAGTACTGACCTTTATCTGACTGGGGGTCTACAGAGGGACATTAGTACTGACCTCTATCTGATTGGGGACTATAGAGGGACATTAGTACTGACCTCTATCTGATTGGGGTCTATAGAGGGACATTAGTACTGACCTTTATCTGTCTGAGATTCTATAGAGGGACATTAGTACTGACCTTTATCTGACTGGGGGTCTATAGAGGGACATTAGTACTGACCTTTATTTGACTGGGGGTCTATAGAGGGACATTAGTACTGACCTTTATCTGACTGGGGGTCTATAGAGGGACATTAGTACTGACCTTTATCTGACTGGGGGTCTATAGAGGGACATTAGTACTGACCTTTATCTGATTGGGGGTCTATAGAGGGACATTAGTACTGACCTTTATCTGACTGGGGGTCTATAGAGGGACATTAGTACTGACCTTTATCTGACTGGGGGTCTATAGAGGGACATTAGTACTGACCTTTATCTGACTGGGGGTCTATAGAGGGACATTAGTACTGACCTTTATCTGACTGGGGTCTATAGAGGGGCATTAGTACTGACCTTTATGTGACTGTGGGTCTATAGAGGGACATTAGTACTGACCTCTATCTGATTGGGGACTATAGAGGGACATTAGTACTGACCTTTATCTGTCTGAGATTCTATAGAGGGACATTAGTACTGACCTTTATCTGACTGGGGGTCTACAGAGGGACATTAGTACTGACCTTTATTTGACTGGGGGTCTATAGAGGGACATTAGTACTGACCTTTATCTGACTGGGGGTCTATAGAGGGACATTAGTACTGACCTTTATCTGACTGGGGGTCTATAGAGGGACATTAGTACTGACCTTTATCTGATTGGGGACTATAGAGGGACATTAGTACTGACCTTTATCTGACTGGGTGTCTATAAAGGGACATTAGTACTGACCTTTATCTGACCGGGGTCTATAGATGGACATTAGTACTGACCTTTATCTGAACGGGGTCTATAGATGGACATTAGTACTGACCTTTATCTGACCGGGGTCTATAGAGGGACATTAGTACTGACCTTTATCTGACCGGGGTCTATAGAGGGACATTAGTACTGACCTTTATCTGACTGGGGGTCTATAGAGGGACATTAGTACTGACCTATATCTGACTGGGGGTCTATAGAGGGACATTAGTACTGACCTATATCTGACTGGGGGTCTATAGAGGGACATTAGTACTGACCTTTATCTGACTGGGGGTCTATAGAGAGGCATTAGTACTGACCTTTATCTGACTGGGGGTCTATAGAGGGACATTAGTACTGACCTTTATCTGACTGGGGTCTATAGAGGGACATTAGTACTGACCTTTATCTGACTGGGGTCTATAGAGGGACATTAGTACTGACCTTTATCTGACTGGGGGTCTATAGAGGGACATTAGTACTGACCTTTATCTAACTGGGGGTCTATAGAGCGACATTAGTACTGACCTTTATCTGACTGGGAGTCTATAGAGGGACATTAGTACTGACCTTTATCTGACTGGGGTCTATAGGGGGACATTAGTACTGACCTTTATCTGACTGGGAGTCTATAGAGGGACATTAGTACTGACCTTTATCTAACTGGGGGTCTATAGAGCGACATTAGTACTGACCTTTATCTGACTGGGAGTCTATAGAGGGACATTAGTACTGACCTTTATCTGACTGGGGGTCTATAGAGGGACATTAGTACTGACCTATATCTGACTGGGGGTCTATAGAGGGACATTAGTACTGACCTTTATCTGTCTGGGGTCTATAGAGGGACATTAGTACTGACCTTTATCTGACTGGGGGTCTATAGAGGGACATTAGTACTGACCTTTATCTGTCTGGGGTCTATAAAGGGACATTAGTACTGACCTTTATCTGACTGGGAGTCTATAGATGGACATTAGTACTGACCTTTATCTGACTGGGGGTCTATAGAGTGACATTAGTACTGACCTTTATCTGATTGGGGGTCTATAGAGGGACATTAGTACTGACCTTTATATGACTGGGGGTCTATAGAGGGACATTAGTACTGACCTTTATGTGACTGGGGGTCTATAGAGGGACATTAGTACTGACCTTTATCTGATTGGGGACTATAGAGGGACATTAGTAATGACCTTTATCTGACTGGGGGTCTATAGATGGACATTAGTACTGACCTTTATCTGACTGGGGGTCTATAGGGGGACATTAGTACTGACCTTTATCTGACTGGGGTCTAAAGAGGGTCATTAGTACTGACCTTTATCTGACTGGGGGTCTATAGAGGGTCATTAGTACTGACCTTTATCTGACTGGGGGTCTATGGAGGGACATTAGTACTGACCTTTATCTGACTGGGGGTCTATAGAGGGACATTAGTACTGACCTTTATCTGACTGGGTGTCTATAGAGGGACATTAGTACTGACCTTTATCTGACTGGGGGTCAATAGAGGGACATTAGTACTGACCTTTATCTGACTGGGTGTCTATAGAGGGACATTAGTACTGACCTTTATCTGTCTGGGGGTCTATAGGGGGACATTAGTACTGACCTTTATCTGACTGGGGTTCTATAGAGTGACATTAGTACTGACCTTTATCTAATTGGGGGTCTATAGAGGGACATTAATACTGACCTTTATCTAATTGGGGTTCTATAGAGTGACATTAGTACTGACCTTTATCTGACTGGGGGTCTATAGAGGGATATTAGTACTGACCTTTATTTGACTGGGGGTCTATAGAGGGACATTAGTACCGACCTTTATCTAATTGGGGGTCTATAGAGGGATGATAGTACTGACCTTTATCTGACTGGGGGTCTATAGGTGACATTAGTACTGACCTTTATCTGACTGGGGGTCTATAGGTGACATTAGTACTGACCTTTATCTGACTGGGGGTCTATAGAGGGACATTAGTACTGACCTTTATCTGACTGGGGGTCTATAGAGGGACATTAGTACTGACCTTTATCTGATTGGGGACTATAGAGGGACATTAGTACTGACCTTTATCTGAACGGGGTCTATAGAGGGACATTAGTACTGACCTTTATCTGACTGGGGGTCTATAAAGGGACATTAGTACTGACCTTTATCTGACTGGGGGTCTATAAAGGGACATTAGTACTGACCTCTATCTGATTGGGGACTATAGAGGGACATTAGTACTGACCTTTATCGGTCTGAGATTCTATAGAGGGACATTAGTACTGACCTTTATCTGACTGGGGGTCTACAGAGGGACATTAGTACTGACCTTTATTTGACTGGGGGTCTATAGAGGGACATTAGTACTGACCTTTATCTGACTGGGGGTCTATAGAGGGACATTAGTACTGACCTTTATCTGACTGGGGTCTATAGAGGGACATTAGTACTGACCTTTATCTGATTGGGGGTCTATAGAGGGACATTAGTACTGACCTTTATCTGACTGGGGGTCTATAGAGGGACATTAGTACTGACCTTTATCTGACTGGGGGTCTACAGAGGGACATTAGTACTGACCTCTATCTGATTGGGGACTATAGAGGGACATTAGTACTGACCTTTATCTGACTGGGGGTCTACAGAGGGACATTAGTGCTGACCTCTATCTGACTGGGGGTCTATAGGGGGACATTAGTACTGACCTTTATCTGACTGGGGGTCTATAGAGGGACATTAGTACTGACCTTTATTTGACTGGGGGTCTATAGAGGGACATTAGTACTGACCTTTATCTGACTGGGGGTCTATAGAGGGACATTAGTACTGACCTTTATCTGATTGGGGGTCTATAGAGGGACATTAGTACTGACTTTTATCTGACTGGGGTTTTTTAGAGGGACATTAGTACTGACCTTTATCTGACTGGGGGTCTATAGAGGGACATTAGTACTGACCTTTATCTGACTGGGGGTCTATAGAGGGACATTAGTACTGACCTTTATCTGACTGGGGGTCCATAGAGGGACATTAGTACTGACCTTTATCTGACTGGGGGTCTACAGAGGGACATTAGTACTGACCTCTATCTGAACGGGGTCTATAGAGGGACATTAGTACTGACCTTTATCTGTCTGAGATTCTATAGAGGGACATTAGTACTGACCTTTATCTGACCTGGGGTCTACAGAGGGACATTAGTACTGACCTTTATTTGACTGGGGGTCTATAGAGGGACATTAGTACTGACCTTTATCTGACTGGGGGTCTATAGAGGGACATTAGTACTGACCTTTATCTGACTGGGGGTCTATAGAGGGACATTAGTACTGACCTTTATCTGATTGGGGACTATAGAGGGACATTAGTACTGACCTTTATCTGAACGGGGTCTATAGAGGGACATTAGTACTGACCTTTATCTGACTGGGGGTCTATAAAGGGACATTAGTACTGACCTTTATCTGACCGGGGTCTATAGAGGGACATTAGTACTGACCTTTATCTGAACGGGGTCTATAGATGGACATTAGTACTGACCTTTATCTGACCGGGGTCTATAGAGGGACATTAGTACTGACCTTTATCTGACCGGGGTCTATAGAGGGACATTAGTACTGACCTTTATCTGACTGGGGGTCTATAGAGGGACATTAGTACTGACCTATATCTGACTGGGGGTCTATAGAGGGACATTAGTACTGACCTATATCTGACTGGGGGTCTATAGAGGGACATTAGTACTGACCTTTATCTGACTGGGGGTCTATAGAGGGACATTAGTACTGACCTTTATCTGACTGGGGTCTATAGAGGGACATTAGTACTGACCTTTATCTGACTGGGGATCTATAGAGTGACATTAGTACTGACCTTTATCTAACTGGGGGTCTATAGAGCGACATTAGTACTGACCTTTATCTGACTGGGAGTCTATAGAGGGACATTAGTACTGACCTTTATCTGACTGGGGGTCTATAGAGCGACATTAGTACTGACCTTTATCTGACTGGGAGTCTATAGAGGGACATTAGTACTGACCTTTATCTGACTGGGGTCTATAGATGGACATTAGTACTGACCTTTATCTGACTGGGGTCTATAGAGGGGCATTAGTACTGACCTTTATGTGACTGGGGGTCTATAGAGGGACATTAGTACTGACCTTTATCTGATTGGGGACTATAGAGGGACATTAGTAATGACCTTTATCTGACTGGGGGTCTATAGATGGACATTAGTACTGACCTTTATCTGACTGGGGGTCTATAGGGGGACATTAGTACTGACCTTTATCTGACTGGGGTCTAAAGAGGGTCATTAGTACTGACCTTTATCTGACTGGGGGTATATAGAGGGTCATTAGTACTGACCTTTATCTGACTGGGGGTCTATGGATGGACATTAGTACTGACCTTTATCTGACTGGGTGTCTATAGAGGGACATTAGTACTGACCTTTATCTGTATGGGGGTCTATAGGGGGACATTAGTACTTACCTTTATCTGACTGGGGGTCTATAGAGGGACATTAGTACTGACCTTTATATGACTGGGAGTCTATAGAGGGACATTAGTACTGACCTTTATCTAACTGGGGGTCTATAGAGCGACATTAGTACTGACCTTTATCTGACTGGGAGTCTATAGAGGGACATTAGTACTGACCTTTATCTGACTGGGGGTCTATAGAGCGACATTAGTACTGACCTTTATCTGACTGGGAGTCTATAGAGCGACATTAGTACTGACCTTTATCTGACTGGGGGTCTATAGAGTGACATTAGTACTGACCTTTATCTGTCTGGGGTCTATAGAGGGACATTAGTACTGACCTTTATCTGACTGGGGGTCTATAGAGGGACATTAGTACTGACCTTTATCTGTCTGGGGTCTATAAAGGGACATTAGTACTGACCTTTATCTGACTGGGGGTCTATAGAGTGACATTAGTACTGACCTTTATCTGATTGGGGGTCTATAGATGGACATTAGTACTGACCTTTATATGACTGGGGGTCTATAGAGGGACATTAGTACTGACCTTTATGTGACTGGGGGTCTATAGAGGGACATTAGTACTGACCTTTATCTGATTGGGGACTATAGAGGGACATTAGTAATGACCTTTATCTGACTGGGGGTCTATAGATGGACATTAGTACTGACCTTTATCTGACTGGGGGTCTATAAGGGGACATTAGTACTGACCTTTATCTGACTGGGGTCTAAAGAGTGTCATTATTACTGACCTTTATCTGACTGGGGGTCTATAGAGGGTCATTAGTACTGACCTTTATCTGACTGGGGGTCTATGGAGGGACATTAGTACTGACCTTTATCTGACTGGGGGTCTATAGAGGGACATTAGTACTGACCTTTATCTGACTGGGGGTCTATAGAGGGACATTAGTACTGACCTTTATCTGACTGGGGGTCTATAGAGGGACATTAGTAATGACCTTTATCTGACTGGGTGTCTATAGAGGGACATTAGTACTGACCTTTATCTGTCTGGGGGTCTATAGGGGGACATTAGTACTGACCTTTATCTGACTGGGGTTCTATAGAGTGACATTAGTACTGACCTTTATCTAACTGGGGGTCTATAGAGGGATATTAGTACTGACCTTTATCTAATTGGGGCTCTATAGAGGGACATTAGTACTGACCTTTATCTGATTGGGGCTCTATAGAGGGACATTAGTACTGACCTTTATTTGACTGGGGGTCTATAGAGGGACATTAGTACTGACCTTTATCTAATTGGGGGTCTATAGAGGGACATTAGTACTGACCTTTATCTAATTGGGGCTCTATAGAGGGACATTAGTACTGACCTTTATCTGACTGGGGGTCTATAGAGGGACATTAGTACTGACCTTTATCTGACTGGGTTCTATAGAGTGACATTAGTAATGACCTTTATTTGACTGGGGGTCTATAGAGGGATATTAGTACTGACCTTTATTTGACTGGGGGTCTATAGAGGGACATTAGTACTGACCTTTATCTGACTGGGGGTCTATAGAGTGACATTAGTACTGACCTTTATGTGACTGGGGTTCTATGGAGGGACATTAGTACTGAACTTTATGTGACTGGGGGTCTATAGAGTGACATTAGTACTGACCTTTATCTAATTGGGGGTCTATAGAGGGACGATAGTACTGACCTTTATCTGACTGGGGGTCTATAGGTGACATTAGTACTGACCTTTATTTGACTGGGGGTCTATAGAGGGACATTAGTACCGACCTTTATCTAATTGGGGGTCTATAGAGGGACGATAGTACTGACCTTTATCTGACTGGGGGTCTATAGAGGGACATTAGTACTGACCTTTATCTGACTGGGGTCTATAAAGGGACATTAGTACTGACCTTTATCTGACTGGGGGTCTATAGAGTGACATTAGTACTGACCTTTATCTGATTGGGGGTCTATAGATGGACATTAGTACTGACCTTTATATGACTGGGGGTCTATAGAGGGACATTAGTACTGACCTTTATGTGACTGGGGGTCTATAGAGGGACATTAGTACTGACCTTTATCTGATTGGGGACTATAGAGGGACATTAGTAATGACCTTTATCTGACTGGGGGTCTATAGATGGACATTAGTACTGACCTTTATCTGACTGGGGGTCTATAGGGGGACATTAGTACTGACCTTTATCTGACTGGGGGTCTATAGAGCGACATTAGTACTGACCTTTATCTGACTGGGAGTCTATAGAGGGACATTAGTACTGACCTTTATCTGACTGGGGTCTATAGATGGACATTAGTACTGACCTTTATCTGACTGGGGTCTATAGAGGGGCATTAGTACTGACCTTTATGTGACTGGGGGTCTATAGAGGGACATTAGTACTGACCTTTATCTGATTGGGGACTATAGAGGGACATTAGTAATGACCTTTATCTGACTGGGGGTCTATAGATGGACATTAGTACTGACCTTTATCTGACTGGGGGTCTATAGGGGGACATTAGTACTGACCTTTATCTGACTGGGGTCTAAAGAGGGTCATTAGTACTGACCTTTATCTGACTGGGGGTATATAGAGGGTCATTAGTACTGACCTTTATCTGACTGGGGGTCTATGGATGGACATTAGTACTGACCTTTATCTGACTGGGTGTCTATAGAGGGACATTAGTACTGACCTTTATCTGTCTGGGGGTCTATAGGGGGACATTAGTACTTACCTTTATCTGACTGGGGGTCTATAGAGGGACATTAGTACTGACCTTTATATGACTGGGGGTCTATAGAGCGACATTAGTACTGACCTTTATCTGACTGGGAGTCTATAGAGCGACATTAGTACTGACCTTTATCTGACTGGGGGTCTATAGAGTGACATTAGTACTGACCTTTATCTGTCTGGGGTCTATAGAGGGACATTAGTACTGACCTTTATCTAACTGGGGGTCTATAGAGCGACATTAGTACTGACCTTTATCTGACTGGGAGTCTATAGAGGGACATTAGTACTGACCTTTATCTGACTGGGGGTCTATAGAGCGACATTAGTACTGACCTTTATCTGACTGGGAGTCTATAGAGCGACATTAGTACTGACCTTTATCTGACTGGGGGTCTATAGAGTGACATTAGTACTGACCTTTATCTGTCTGGGGTCTATAGAGGGACATTAGTACTGACCTTTATCTGACTGGGGGTCTATAGAGGGACATTAGTACTGACCTTTATCTGTCTGGGGTCTATAAAGGGACATTAGTACTGACCTTTATCTGACTGGGGGTCTATAGAGTGACATTAGTACTGACCTTTATCTGATTGGGGGTCTATAGATGGACATTAGTACTGACCTTTATATGACTGGGGGTCTATAGAGGGACATTAGTACTGACCTTTATGTGACTGGGGGTCTATAGAGGGACATTAGTACTGACCTTTATCTGATTGGGGACTATAGAGGGACATTAGTAATGACCTTTATCTGACTGGGGGTCTATAGATGGACATTAGTACTGACCTTTATCTGACTGGGGGTCTATAAGGGGACATTAGTACTGACCTTTATCTGACTGGGGTCTAAAGAGTGTCATTATTACTGACCTTTATCTGACTGGGGGTCTATAGAGGGTCATTAGTACTGACCTTTATCTGACTGGGGGTCTATGGAGGGACATTAGTACTGACCTTTATCTGACTGGGGGTCTATAGAGGGACATTAGTACTGACCTTTATCTGACTGGGGGTCTATAGAGGGACATTAGTACTGACCTTTATCTGACTGGGGGTCTATAGAGGGTCATTAGTACTGACCTTTATCTGACTGGGGGTCTATAGAGGGACATTAGTAATGACCTTTATCTGACTGGGTGTCTATAGAGGGACATTAGTACTGACCTTTATCTGTCTGGGGGTCTATAGGGGGACATTAGTACTGACCTTTATCTGACTGGGGTTCTATAGAGTGACATTAGTACTGACCTTTATCTAACTGGGGGTCTATAGAGGGATATTAGTACTGACCTTTATCTAATTGGGGCTCTATAGAGGGACATTAGTACTGACCTTTATCTGATTGGGGCTCTATAGAGGGACATTAGTACTGACCTTTATTTGACTGGGGGTCTATAGAGGGACATTAGTACTGACCTTTATCTAATTGGGGGTCTATAGAGGGACATTAGTACTGACCTTTATCTAATTGGGGCTCTATAGAGGGACATTAGTACTGACCTTTATCTGACTGGGGGTCTATAGAGGGACATTAGTACTGACCTTTATCTGACTGGGTTCTATAGAGTGACATTAGTAATGACCTTTATTTGACTGGGGGTCTATAGAGGGACATTAGTACTGACCTTTATTTGACTGGGGGTCTATAGAGGGACATTAGTACTGACCTTTATCTGACTGGGGGTCTATAGAGTGACATTAGTACTGACCTTTATGTGACTGGGGTTCTATGGAGGGACATTAGTACTGAACTTTATGTGACTGGGGGTCTATAGAGTGACATTAGTACTGACCTTTATCTAATTGGGGGTCTATAGAGGGACGATAGTACTGACCTTTATCTGACTGGGGGTCTATAGGTGACATTAGTACTGACCTTTATTTGACTGGGGGTCTATAGAGGGACATTAGTACCGACCTTTATCTAATTGGGGGTCTATAGAGGGACGATAGTACTGACCTTTATCTGACTGGGGGTCTATAGAGGGACATTAGTACTGACCTTTATCTGTCTGGGGTCTATAAAGGGACATTAGTACTGACCTTTATCTGACTGGGGGTCTATAGAGTGACATTAGTACTGACCTTTATCTGATTGGGGGTCTATAGATGGACATTAGTACTGACCTTTATATGACTGGGGGTCTATAGAGGGACATTAGTACTGACCTTTATGTGACTGGGGGTCTATAGAGGGACATTAGTACTGACCTTTATCTGATTGGGGACTATAGAGGGACATTAGTAATGACCTTTATCTGACTGGGGGTCTATAGATGGACATTAGTACTGACCTTTATCTGACTGGGGGTCTATAGGGGGACATTAGTACTGACCTTTATCTGACTGGGGTCTAAAGAGGGTCATTAGTACTGACCTTTATCTGACTGGGGGTCTATAGAGGGTCATTAGTACTGACCTTTATCTGACTGGGGGTCTATGGAGGGACATTAGTACTGACCTTTATCTGACTGGGGGTCTATAGAGGGACATTAGTACTGACCTTTATCTGACTTTGGGTCTATAGAGGGACATTAGTACTGACCTTTATCTGACTGGGTGTCTATAGAGGGACATTAGTACTGACCTTTATCTGTCTGGGGGTCTATAGGGGGACATTAGTACTGACCTTTATCTGACTGGGGTTCTATAGAGTGACATTAGTACTGACCTTTATCTGACTGGGGGTCTATAGAGGGACATTAGTACTGACCTTTATCTGACTGAGGTCTATAGAGGGACATTAGTACTGACCTTTATCTAATTGGGGCTCTATAGAGGGACATTAGTACTGACCTTTATCTGATTGGGGCTCTATAGAGGGACATTAGTACTGACCTTTATCTGACTGGGGGTCTATAGAGGGACATTAGTACTGACCTTTATTTGACTGGGGGTCTATAGAGGGACATTAGTATTGACCTTTATCTAATTGGGGGTCTATAGAGGGACGATAGTACTGACCTTTATCTGACTGGGGGTCTATAGGTGACATTAGTACTGACCTTTATTTGACTGGGGGTCTATAGAGGGACATTAGTACCGACCTTTATCTAATTGGGGGTCTATAGAGGGACGATAGTACTGACCTTTATCTGACTGGGGTCTATAGAGGGACATTACTGGCTTTTCTTGCAACTTTGTTACATTGTTTACTTATTTCCATCCAATATTTCACCTCCCTAGGTCATTTTTTTTTCTGTTGCCACTGCCCACACTGAGGGTGGAGACAAGCAGCATCATCATCTGATCTTAGAAAGTACATTTAATATTGAATATTGTTTTTTATCACTATTTTTCCTAATGACCGGTGCATAATTAGGACGTCTAGTTCCTCATGTTAGGACATTGCAGCGGGGTCAGGGGTCACGTGACCAACAATAAAATGAAGTTTAATATTAAGTGAAAACACTAAAAACATTATCCGTCTGGCAGGGTCATGTGACGCGTGGAAATAGTAAGAAATGGGACTTTATTTTGTGACTTTTTTTTGTGTTTTCAGAAGTTGCTGTAAAATTGCAGTTTTTTTCTTTCAAAGTTTAAGGATCTCAAAGAAATTCTTGAAAAAGGAAATGAAGACACTTAAGATGTTTTTGAGTTTAAATATAATCTTTTGATAAACGAGTGATCTGAAGACGATACATTGTAGCAGAACATCAGGATCGGTCACTGATACAATTTATATTCAGAAGTATTTTCCACTCCGATTAGAGTATCAGCCTCCGGTGGCTGTGTGTTTGTCTCCACCCTCATAGAATCTATCTGGAGGGCAAATATAAAGGGTGTAAGAGCGATCTGATGAGATGCTGACTTGCGTCTTGAGATCTAATTCCTAAGTTAAACAACTTTGACCCAGCAAATCATGTTTGGTGATATAACCTATTTAGTGGTCCCTCCCCCCAGAGCCCCTCCCCCTTTACACCTTATAGTGGGTGGAGAACAGCAGCAGTTGAATCTGATCTTTGACATGATTAATACCTAATTAATACCTAATTAATACCTAATTAATACCTAATTAAAACATTTAGCCCCTGTCGTTATTACAAAGCGCCGCAGAGGGAATGTTTAGCTCCGCCTCCTGCTGGGTTAGGTTATTACAAATTAAGGATTAAAATGTGATGACTCGATACTCTTCTTTTTTACATTGCTCCATTAGACATTACATTGTTCCTTTTCATGCAAAAAGACCAAATTTCTGTGAATAAATTAATGAAAAATGGAAAACTTGATCCATAATGCAGGAAAGTTGTGTTTTGTGATGTGAGGATGAGGCCCGGAGCCTCTCTCTGGATTCCTGCGCACTTGGCGCCCCAAATGTTATTAATCCTATTGGCAACTGGACTTTGCTGCTCTACCCCAAGAAACCGCAGCTCTGCATTAGCTGCAGAGCTAAAACAACGAGTCCACGGCTTGTGTAAACAGCGCGTCTCGGCAGTAGCAGGAGTGCAAGCGCGCGGCGTTGGGCCTTAAATGTTTCCAGGTGCCGCGGCCAAGTCCTGGAGCCTGGTGTTAGTGCAGGTGGCGGCTCATTTACTGACTTTTATTTCTATAGGGATGCCAGGAGGGGGACGTGAGACACGGCCGGACCCCGGCGCTGAACATGTTAAAGGGACATGGACGGCTTCCTGTTATTAAAATAATCTACATAAGTGTCTATATGTAAAAATAATGTTATTAACAAGTGATTACAAGCTCCGTTTTTAATCGCTGAAAGCTTCCAAACAGTCCCTGCAAAGCTCCCCCTCTTTAGCCCATGCCCAGTGTTTCTATAGTATTAGGCGTACTAGCCAATGGAAGGCTGTTTGGCATCAGTATGTTAGACCCGTCTGTGATTATATCGCCCGGGGCGGGCGACGCCTGCAATGTGCGGAGCGAAGTAGAGGGGCCGAGCCCCGCATCGTGTGGCAAACAGCATCAAATTTTATTGCTGTCATTTTTGACAGGCAAGTCGCTAGTAACAGAAGTCCCCGGAGCGTCTTCTATTTACTCTCTTAAGAAATTGCTTTTAAAAAATGTTTTAGAAAGAAACGAAATACAATTTTTGCTCATTATCTAACATATATAATTCTGCTGCAGTGCGAGACGCCATTTTTGTTTCTGCTGATCTGCTTCAGCGGGTCTGAGGAGACTTTGAATGCAGAGCAGTTTTCAGCAGCTACAGCTGGAATGTGTCAGTCGTCATTGCCACTGCGTTCAGTAGCAATAATGTAATTCATATTAATTAATAAATTAGGTTTCTAAAACGTGTCTCATTATTAAGTGGATTTCTTTAAGGAGGTCCCAGGAAGGTCCTAAGGAGGTCCTAAGTGGGACTCAAGAGGGTCCTTAGGGGGTCCTAGGAAGGTCCTAAGGAGGTCCTAAGTGGGACTCAAGAGGGTCCTTAGGGGGTCCTAGGAAGGTCCTAAGGAGGTCCTAGGAAGGTGCTAAGAGGGTCCTAAGGAGGTCCTAAGGAGGTCCCAGGAAGGTCCTAAGGAGGTCCTAAGGAGGTCCCAGGAAGGTCCTAAGGAGGTCCTAGGAGGTCCTATAATCACATGGATATACATGTAACATATCCAGATGTTTGTGTCCTTGGGACCACCAGGGTCTGGTCATTAGAGCGCCCCCGAGCTCTGTGGTTGGGAATCTTTATTTATTACAGTCTATTAATGATCCTGACGACGTCTCGATGTCCCGGGGTGCAGTCTAATAACATCATGTCGGAGATGTCTCTTTGTTACTCAGTGATATCTCTCAGGACATTTGTTGGCTCTTTGAATAAAGTCCCCATTGTCCTGAGAGTGAACATGATGTACTCAAGATGAGACAGTCCTACACACCTTGAGAGTGTTATATAGAGAGAGACAGCAAGGAGAGAGAGTGACAGCAAGGAGAGAGAATGAGAGGAGAGTGACAGCAAGGAGAGAGAGTGAGAGGAAAGAGAGAGTGACAGCAAGAAGATTGAGTGACAGCAAGGAAAGAGAGTGACAGCAAGGAGAGAGAGTGAGAGGAGAGAGAGTGACAGCAAGGAGAGAGCGTGACAGCAAGGAAAGAGAGAGAGAGAGTGACAGCAAGGAAAGAGAGAGAGAGAGAGAGAGAGAGAGAGAGTGACAGCAAGGAGAGAGCGTGACAGCAAGGAAAGAGAGAGAGAGAGTGACAGCAAGGAAAGAGAGAGAGAGAGTGACAGCAAGGATAGAGAGTGAGAGGAGAGAGAGTGACAGCAAGGAGAGAGAGTGAGAGAGAGAGAGAGTGACAGCAAGGAGAGAGAGTGACAACAAGGAGAGAGAGTGACAACAAGGAGAGAGAGTGACAACAAGGAGAGAGAGTGAGAGGAAAGAGAGTGAGAGGAAAGAGAGTGAGAGGAAAGAGAGGGACAGCCAGGGAAGACAGAGGAGAGAGTTCATAGAGAGACAGTGTCATTAATGACAGACAGAACTCAGAGAGAGTGAGTGACAACAAGGAGTTGTATGTGAGAGAGAGAGAGAGAGAGAGAGAGAGAGAGAGAGAGAGAGAGAGAGAGAGAGAGAGAGAGAGAGAGAGAGAGAGAGAGAGAGAGAGAGAGAGAGAGAGAGAGAGAGAGAGAGAGAGAGAGAGAGAGAGAGAGAGAGAGAGAGAGTGAATGTGCCGACGGGGAGAGAATTAGAGCAAAAAAATAATAATTACGGGACCCAAAGTCTGGTATCCGGAACCACTTAATAACAAGTATTTTATTGAATGTTATTACAAATAACGTCGTAGCTAAAACATTAAAGTGGGAACATTATGGCCCGGGTGCACCTACGGCTACTCAGGCCTAGAGTTTGGGAAAGGAAGGAAAGTGTATCTACAACAATATATTGTTAGACCATTAAAAACATTCTTCTAGTACAATATCCATTATTTTCAATGTTATATGTTAATCATGGCTACTTAAAGCTGCAATTATATATATATGTAGATTAGTAATGAGCATTGCAGTATATTATGATACCTTTTGTATTTGACAAATGTCTTAAGAGGTTTCAAGAGGTTCAACCTCTCTTTATCTAAAGTTATCTAAAGTCTCAAGCAATACTTACATGAGATGCAGAGAGAGTGGAGACAGCGTCTGACATCATCAGGTAAATACATATAGGGGGAATATACACAACATAGTATAGGAAACATATATACACATATTATATACACATATACATCATTATATACATAAAAAAACAGAGCACTGTAGTCCACAGTGATATCTTTCCTGTTGGACAAACACCTCACTAAGAGTGCTAAGTCTGTTATGGTATAATAAGAAAAAACTTAGATGAAATTGTGATAATGTGTTAGAAAACCCAAGTCCATATTAAGTCCTGTATTTTTAGTGTTGAAGAATGTGATCATCTTTACTTCAAATGCTTTTCTCTCTTGGATGTTTTTACATTTTCCTCTGAGTATTTTGACTTTTAAGTTTTGGATGGATGGATCATTCTGGCTAAAATGGTGTCCTACTGGGCTACAATAACTGTCTTCATTATTCTTTTTTATGGAATGCCTGTGTAAAATCATCCTTAAATGCATTTTTTGCCCAGTTTCTCCAATGTAACAGCCTGTGTCACATAAAGTACATTGTATTATATAAAAAACATTAGATGATGTACGTGAATATGATCCTTTGATGTTATAGGTTTTGTTGTTATGTGTAGCTGTATCATCATTACAAATGTGTTGGCATAATATACAGGAACGTTTGTTACAAGGTTTAGTTCCATTTTTTATATTCAGTTGTTCATTGGCCAATCTACCCATATCCTTTTATCCTTAAATGCATATATCCCTATATTCTTATATTCCTTTATCCCTATACCCCTATATCCCTATATTTCTATATCCCTATATTCCTATCTCACTATTTCCCAATATCCCTATCTCCTTATATCCCTATAATCATATATCCCTATATCCCTATCTCCCGATCTCCCTATACCCCTATATTCCCTTTTCCCTATCTCCCTATATCCCTATACACCTATATCCCCTTTTCCCTATCTCCCTATACCCCTATCTCCCTATCTCCCTATACCCCTATATCCCTACTTTCCTATTTCCCTATACCCCTATATTCCCTTTTCGCTATCTCCCTATCTCCCTATCTCCCTTATCTCTATACCCCCCCCCCCCCTTGTGTTATCAGTCGCTTCATTTTGTGGTCTTTGTGTATTTGGGATTATTCCCTCAAACTCAGAATTTCTCTAAAACAATTTAAAGAGACGGGATTCCTAATGTTGCTTTTATTAAAGTTTTTTGTATTAAAAATGAGTTAGAAAACTAACATTAAAGAGCTGGATTTAATCATTCCTCACATTTTTGGGGTTTTTTTGCATGAAATGTGCTGCAAATGTTAAAAACAAACAAAGTGTAAATGCTGTGAGGGCTTCGGGAGTGAACCAGCCTCTGGGAGGAGGGGTCCTATTATTGTTGCAAAAGCAGTTTGCAGAGGAATTCAAGTTGACATTATACCACAATTTGTTTTATTAACATTTTCTATTTGTAATGTTCTGTATCAGACGCAGAGGGTAAATGTGCCTATTTAGGGCCTCTTAAAGCAATTTACACTATAGATGGGACAAGTTACCTTTTTTGCTTAGCCGGTTGTGCATTAATGAAGATTGACATTAATTATATTCATTTTTAATTAAATATGTACTTTGCATCTTTTATAAGGCATGACAGTAATTTTTATGTAAGTTTACAAAACTCCACTTTTAGTGATGGAGTAAAAGTCTTTTTTTAACCTCAATTACTATGTTACTATGTTATTATGTTATTATGTTACTTTGTAATTATGTTTTAAAGGGACTTTGTCACCACAACAGGAAGCTGATTTAATTTAGAAAAAAACTGTCTATAAATTGTACTGTAAGGTAAATCATTTCTGAAATATTTAGAATTGATTTTGTGGCTCAGAGTAATGGTGAGGGGGTGAGAGGGGTCTAACTGCCAGATAACATTGTGGGTCTTTATTTTATAAACTACAGAGACAGACACGCAGCCTATAATTATAAGTAGCACATCAAAGAAGCTAATTAATATGCAAGAGCTGCTTATTTGCATATAAATACTGCAACAATAACATGGAATTTCCCAGGATTTATTTACTTAAACAAAGGATAACACAAAATGTAGCCAGTTTTTCATTCTCTTTAAGAATAACCTAAAAACATGTTTTTTTTGGGGGTGGCAGAGCCCACTTATGAATTGTTGCAGTTTCCCAGGGTGCTTTGTGTTATCTGCCTGTGACATGTCCTTACCTCGTACGCGGCGGGGACGCTATCTGTTTATTTCTAATACCTCGGCTAAATGGCAGTTTTATAAACGAAAGAATCCCAAACAACGCTCCCTGAGTTTACTTTGGCCATCTCCAGTAAATCCTCCTTATCTAAACATCAGCCGCGCTCCTCATAAATCACTCCGGTGACGTCACGAGTTCAATTAGCGAGCCGGGTACGTGCGGACGGCGAGTTCCAAACATAGACTGCGCCTTTTTTCTGGAGCCCACTCTCGCTGGGCAGGTATTTAAGGGCGGCCGATATTATTAGACACTTTTTGTGTTTGTTTTACTAAAATGAGAATCGCTGATGGGACCTGATGGAAGAGCCTGAAATCACAACAGGGAAATATCCACAGATCTCGTTCTTTCTGTTTATATTTTTATTTAAGAAAAAATGTAAACAAGAAAAACAAAAAAGAGTAAATGCCTCAAATAACAACCAGCTAAAGAGGAAAAGTATTTATTATTACTATTTATTTATAAATTCTATGTTACAAATTATCAAATATCAGCATAAAAACATAAAACAATAGTTCAAATTATTATGAATAATAAAATTAATTCTAACATATTCACGATTGTACCTTTTCCCTCTTTTTTCCCTTCTTATTTTTTGTATCGTTCCCATAACTCCCATTCACACAGTATTTATAGTTAAAGGAAAATCTAAGTTTCCTGGATTCTGAAGCATCTGATAGAAGATAATTAATAGTGTAGGAAAAAAAAAATTTGCATGAAAAAAACAACAACAAAAAAAAACATTCAAACACTTATCTTGAAGTTAGCAAAATGTCTTGTAATTTCTGACAGTTGTTAATTAGGGTTAACACGCCCTCCAAACCCAGGCTAAATTAGCATAAAATGCATAATTCATTTTGGACAATCAGGAGTAAACACAGGCAGCTGAAACATTTGTATCAAACTCTGGGGTTCCTGTTTGTGCTGCGAAGCAGCCTGGGATATGTAGTGTGGCACCATGTTAGAAGTTGCTATGGCAACAGCACACAGCAGAGACAGGAAGCAGACAAGCGGGTCACATCCCAGTAGTGACTTGGGGGCTGACATCCCTGCTCTCCTATTGGCAGAGGAAGACACAGCAGGTGAATAATGAGTTAAAATTCGTCCCCTAATGCTGCATGCTGATTTGGGGGGGATCAGGTGCCTCATTAGAGGTATTTTTAGCTATTGATAAAAGTTAAATGTTTTATGAAATGTGCTGCATATATCAAGGGTGCTTTTTTTTTGCCCAAAGAATGCAAAAATGTAATAATCCAGGAAACTTGAATATGCTTTTAAAATTATTTTAAAATAAAAAATAAAGAGTTTAAAAATATATTTTTTATTTGATTAAAGCATCTTGTCATAAACATTAAAAGGTTAGACATATTCCTATAATCCCCTCTATAAATCAGCACCTCTTTCTGATATTGATGCACCAGCTGAGTTATGGAGCTCTGTACCGAGAACAGCGGCTCCCTCTACTGGACTTAAAAAATTAAATTAAATTTCAAAGAGGAGGTCCTGACTTTGTTCCAAAAGAAGTTTTATTACAGGGATTCAAAATATTTTTTAACCCTTGCGGCACTCACTTTTCATGTTTGAAATCCATTTGTAAAAATATGTGTTTGTGTCTATCACATATATAGTTGTGAGCGTACGGGTCGTTGCTCACGCTTGCGGGCTCGCGTAGCGAGCCCGCGGCCCTCGCGAAGCGAGGGCCGTGGCTCGCGCAGCGAGCCGCGGCCCTCGCGTAGCGAGGTCACTGGGCAAGGGCCTCAGTTGCTGGCGAGGTCACTGGGCACGGGCCTCAGTTGCTGGCATGGAGCGCCGAAGGCGCTCCATGCCAGCAACTGAGGCCCCTCGCAAAGCGAGGGACTCAGTTGCTGGCGAGGTCACTGGGCAAGGGCCTCAAACCCGGCCCTCGCGAAGCGAGGGCTGTGGGCAAGGGCCTACGTACGGGCCGTTGTTCACGCGGGCTCGCGTAGCCTCTTCCGGGTCACTGCGTGTCTGATCGGCCGCTCTCGGTGCCCCCGTCCCGGCCTCATATGATGCTGCAGTGCCCTGACAGCACCAGGTGAGCTGGCCTGCACACCGGCCATATACTCTCCCATCACCCTGTGTCCAAGAAATGTACAACAGGTGTAACCCGGCAATGCAAAAGCCTTACCTACTGGAAGCAATTTAAACACATACCCAACATATTATTATGGTATCTTAGATATATATATATATATATATATATATATATATATATATATATATATATATATATGCGTGTATATATATATATATATATATATATATATATATATATGTGTGTTTTTATATATATATTTATATATAGTGTGTGTGTATATATATATATACAACACGAAACAGAAACTGCGACCCTCACAAACTTTACCTCGCAACGCAAACAACATACGAGACACGTTACCACTCATTACGACCTCGCACAAATCGCCCGCAACCCGCGACCATGAACAAATTCAAAACACAATAAATACACACAGCACATATATAAAAAAACTTACCTACAGCAAGAGGGAGCGTCCAGGACCTCAAAAAAGCAACTTACACCTTCATTTAACTAAAAATAAAAACACTTTAGACACTCGAAAATTATCTAAGCGAGAGAAAAAAATGGCCGCCGAACAAAACGAAAACGAGGCTACAGCACTCGAAACACGCAGAACACCACAAAACACCTACGGATATTCCGCTAAGACGCACACCACACACTACCCGCCATTTTACGCCAATGCGGAAGTACACGAGTACGCTAACGGTTTGGTCTCGCGCACGCACACTCTTACACTGCACACATTCATCACGCTTACACAGCAGCTCCACACCACTAATGCTGCAGCAACATCAAAACAGATTGCCAGCTCTTCAACACAATGCTTCAAAATACGTAAAGTATATTCATTTATTAATGTATTATATATTTATTATTATACACCAAACAGCATTAGCTACCTTACAATTTCATTGCCGTCATTTTTTGACGGGCAATTCGCTAGTATATATATATGTGCATGTGTATATATATATATGTGTGTGTGTAAATATATATATATATATATATATATATATATATATATATATATATATATATAATGTGTGTGCAGAATTAGAAATATATGTGAACTAATCACTCAAATATGTTTTTTGCAACTTAATATTAGTTATGTATAGGCAACCTATAAACTGAAAACATATTTTTTACAAACTCATAGATTTTTTCAAATGTATTTTTTAAAGATAATAATGTTTACAATGGAGGGAGAAACTCAGGGGAGACTTTCTGCATATATGGTGGACGTGCCCGGTGTGGAAGGAGATGACTGACCTATTCTCGCAGGTGACAGGAACTAGGCTGGGGCCGGAGATGGAGATCTGTCTTCTGGAGGTTCATGGGCCAGGTCTCTCAAAGGAGCAAAATAAATTGTGGCAAAACATGGCTCTCGCCACCAAAAGCTGTATAGCAAAAAACTGGAAAATGGCAACACTGACCACCAAAGAGATCATATTAAAAACAAATTATGTTATGGTAAATAGGAGACTGTCCCATGTCCTCCAGAACACGGTCCCCCTATTCCAGAATATCTGGACTCCGTGGCTGGCCTCAGCCTACAGTATCAAGATGGGAACGGGACTGGGACATAGGGGATGGCGGCCGGGGGGAGCCCGGATGAACACTTATACCTAAGGAACCCCGGCCAATGGGGGTTTGGAGGAGTACACCAGGTAATCACTACCCTTTTGCCTTCCCTGTTTTTCCCTTTTTTTTTTTTTCTCCCCACCCCGTTAAGTTAACATAGTTGATGTTTATACTTTCCAGTCTATATGTTCTTGTCTCTCGATAAGAAATAGATAATAAATAAAAAAATAAAAAAAATGCAAAGTTTGAAGACGTAGATGGGTGGACAGGGCAAAGTATAATAATGGTACAAAACATCAGCTAAGAAAAAAAAAGGCAGACAGTATTATGGTTAAGATATTTGGGAACCGTGTAACTGTATGTTATAACTGTCTTGTTGTTCTGTCCATTATACTTTCACTAAATACAATGTGATTTCGTCACTGTGTCTTCAACAATAAAAAAAGAATGAATAAAAAATAAAAAATAAAATGGACGGAGAAACAAAACAATACTGAGTCATGCAGAACCAACTTGGGGCAACTTTCTGGTCTGTTGTTGGTGAATTATCACCCTGTCCATCTGTAGGTGCAAGGTGTTCCTCCCACGTGCTGTTTAGTCTGTTTGTTTCATTAATCTATTTGCATTTGCTATTATTTATTTATTCTGTTTTACTCTCTCAGTATATTTGCTGCTATCATAGTATCTGCTGGTATCAGTATTGGCTCAGTTGTAAAATACCTGACCTAGGCCCAGAGGGATTGATAGAGGGAGGGATAGAGAGATATGGGGAGCGAGGGGGATATAGAGAGTTATGGGGAGCGAGGGGGGATAGAGAAGTATGGGGATAGAGGGAGGGATAGAGAGGTACGGGGATAGAGGGAGGGATAGAGAGGTATGGGGATAGAGGGAGGGATAGAGAGGTATGGGGATAGAGGGAGGGATAGAGAGGTACTGGGATAGAGGGAGGGATAGAGAGGTATGGGGATAGAGGGAGGGATAGAGAGGTATGGGGATAGAGGGGGATGGAGAGGTACGGGGATAGAGGGGGGATAGAGAGGTACAGGGATAGAGGGAGGGATAGAGAGGTATGGGGATAGAGGGAGGGATAGAGAGGTACAGGGATAGAGGGAGGGATAGAGAGGTATGGGGGATAGAGAAGTATGGGGATAGAGGGAGGGATAGAGAGGTACAGGGATAGAGGTAAGGATAGAGAGGTACAGGGATAGAGGGAGGGATAGAGAGGTATGGGGATAGAGGGGGATGGAGAGGTACGGGGATAGAGGGGGGATAGAGAGGTACAGGGATAGAGGGAGGGATAGAGAGGTATGGGGATAGAGGGAGGGATAGAGAGGTACAGGGATAGAGGGAGGGATAGAGAGGTATGGGGGATAGAGAAGTATGGGGATAGAGGGAGGGATAGAGAGGTACAGGGATAGAGGTAAGGATAGAGAGGTACAGGGATAGAGGGAGGGATAGAGAGGTATGGGGATAGAGGGGGATGGAGAGGTACGGGGATAGAGGAGGGATAGAGAGGTACAGGGATAGAGGGAGGGATAGAGAGGTTAAGGGGATAGAGGGGGATCGAGAGGTACGGGGATAGAGGAGGGATAGAGAGGTACAGGGATAGAGGGAGGGATAGAGAGGTATGGGGATAGAGGGAGGGATAGAGAGGTATGGGGGATAGAGGGAGGGATAGAGACGTATGGGGGATAGAGAAGTATGGGGATAGAGGGAGGGATAGAGAGGTACAGGGATAGAGGTAAGGATAGAGAGGTACAGGGATAGAGGGAGGGATAGAGAGGTATGGGGATAGAGGGGGATGGAGGGAGAGGGGTAGAAGGAGAGATGGATAGAGAGGGATAGAAGAAGGTCTCTGTTTTCCGCCCCACCAACTTGTACAGCCGCCACTAGCGGTGAGGCCGGGACACGAACAGGTTCAAGTGGCGTCGGCTCTAATAGACTCAGTTTATTGGGAACTCATTGACTTGAGACCAGAGGAGAGACAAACAAACAAGTAACCCGTGTGCTTATCAGTAGCCCCGGACACGTGTGCGCCTGTGGGTGACTATATATATATATATATCAGATGTGTCCGGCCTGCTGCAGTCCGTAGGGTCATACATACATACATATATATATATATATATACACTACATTATAATAGAGGATTCTATGTTACAATATTCACTTTTGTCCAGTGGAAATGTTAAACATAAATATAACATTTGCTAAAGATTTCAAGAATATGTTTTTATGCAAAAATGAAGAACAATCATTAATTTTCTTGACCAGATGTCTTGCGGTTGAGGAGACCACAAGACTTACCCAAGAAACATCTCCCAGGCTGTAATTTAGCATGTAAAGCCGGCGCAACCAGAGTCATTTAGTCTCCTGCTGCTCATATATGTCATCTGGGCCCTGCTATTACTGCCCTTGCTCGGTGTAGCGCGTTGGGTTGTGTTGTGGTGTGGCAAGCGGAGGCTGCCTGTAATAGATAAAACAAAGATGGCACCACCTCACATGGACCTTATATGGACCCCACATGGACCTCACATGGACCTGAAACGGGCATAACAAGGACCTTGCATGGACATTACATGGGCCCATAATAGGCCCATGTAATGTCCATGCAAGGTCCATGTCCTAAAGGTAGCAACTAACAGCCTTATTAAATTGTGATTTGGCCAATTGAATAGGGCTCTATATAAGCACAAAGTATACTTTATTTACAGAGGTTTGTAGTTAGTGACGACCTCGCTTTTGGATAGAAGATCACTAACTAAAAACTTCTGTAAAATAATATATGCTATGTGCTTAAATAGAGCCCTATTCAATTGGCCGAATCACAATTTAATAAGGCTCTATATATTCTGAAGACCTCTGGGCATAATTCATTCCAGTAATTCTGATATTAATAAAGTGCTCGGTGCTTGATCTGATCCTCTTTGGAACAATATAAAAAATAAAGTGACTGCGCTAAATCAATGTTCAATAATAATTGATAACCAAGTGACTGACGTGCTGACGTGCTGACGCGCTGACGTGCTGATGTGCTGACATGCTGACGTGCTGATGCGCTGATGTGCTGACACGCTGATGCACTGACGTGCTGATGTGCTGACACGCTGATGTGCTGACATGCTCACGTGCTGACGTTCTGACACGCTGACATGCTGACGTGCTGACATACTGATGTGCTGACGTGCTGACGCGCTGACGTGCTGATGTGCTGACGTGCTGATGTGCTGACGTGCTGACATACTGATGTGCTGATGTACTGATGTGCTGACGAGGTGATGTGCTGACATGCTCACATGCTGACGTGCTGACATACTGATGTGCTGACGTGCTGTTGCGCTGACGTGCTGATGTGCTGACGTGCTGATGTGCTGATGTGCTGACATACTGATGTGCTGACGTGCTGAATAGATCCAAGAGAAATAATGCGACCACTGTAAATTTTGAGTTTGTGGCGCTGCCCAGCTTCTCTCACAGTACTCTATTGCTACTATGAAGGTCGTTACTAGTATTTATTGACTCAATAAGTGATGGCTGATATTGCGTAAAACGAATATCTCCTTCTATATTTCAGTATAAGTTTGTTACTAGTTATGTACATTGGGAGGCCTGTTACTAGTTATCTACATTGGGAGGCCTGTTATCTACGTGAGGAGGTGTGTTACTAGTTATGTAAATGAGGAGGTTTGTTACTAGTTATCTATGTGAGGAGGTCTGTTACTAGTTATCTACATGAGAAGGTCTGTTACTAGTTATGTACATGAGAAGGTTTGTTACTAGTTATGTACATGAGGAGGTCTGTTACCAGTTATCTGCATGAGGAGGTCTGTTACTAGTTATGTACATGAGAAGGTCTGTTACTAGTTAGCATGAGAAGGTCTGTTACTAGTTAGCATGAGAAGGTCTGTTACTAGTTATGTACATGAGAAGGTCTGTTACTAGTTATCTACGTGAGGAGGTCTGTTACTAGTTAGCATGAGAAGGTTTGTTACCAGTTATCTGCATGAGGAGGTCTGTTACTAGTTATGTACATGAGAAGGTCTGTTACTAGTTATGTACATGAGAAGGTCTGTTACTAGTTATGTACATGAGGAGGTTTGTTACTAGTTATGTACATGAGGAGGTTTGTTACTAGTTATGTACATGAGAAGGTCTGTTACTAGTTATGTACATGAGGAGGTTTGTTACTAGTTATGTACATGAGGAGGTCTGTTACTAGTTATGTACATGAGAAGGTCTGTTACTAGTTATGTACATGAGAAGGTCTGTTACTAGTTATGTACATGAGAAGGTCTGTTACTAGTTATGTACATGAGAAGGTTTGTTACTAGTTATCTACATGAGGAGGTCTGTTACTAGTTATGTACATGAGAAGGTTTGTTACTAGTTATCTACATGAGGAGGTCTGTTACTAGTTATGTACATGAGAAGGTTTGTTACTAGTTATGTACATGAGGAGGTCTGTTACTAGTTATCTACATGAGAAGGTCTGTTACTAGTTATCTACATGAGAAGGTCTGTTACTAGTTATGTACATGAGGAGGTCTGTTACTAGTTATGGACATGAGGAGGTTTGTTACTAGTTATGTACATGAGAAGGTTTGTTACCAGTTATCTGCATGAGAAAGTCTGTTACCAGTTATCTGCATGAGGAGGTCTGTTACTAGTTATGTACATGAGAAGGTCTGTTACTAGTTATGTACATGAGAAGGTTTGTTACTAGTTATCTACATGAGGAGGTCTGTTACCAGTTATCTGCATGAGAAGGTCTGTTACTATTTATTGGCGTGAGGAGGTCTGTTACTAGTTATCTACATGAGGAGGTCTGTTACTAGTTATCTACATGAGGAGGTCTGTTACTAGTTATCTACATGAGAAGGTCTGTTACTAGTTATCTACATGAGAAGGTCTGTTACTAGTTATCTACATGAGAAGGTCTGTTACTAGTTATGTACATGAGAAGGTTTGTTACTAGTTATGTACATGAGAAGGTTTGTTACTAGTTATCAGCATGAGAAGGTTTGTTACTAGTTATCTACGTGAGGTGGTTTGTTACTAGTTATCTATGTGAGGTGATTTGTTACTAGTTAGAGTAATATTCCCACCCTGATGCCTTCCTGATTGGCTGATATCCCCCTGGACAGGGTGTCTGAGAGATATAGATATAATTTCATTTCACATCCAGAGGGGACTCAGACTATGTCATGTCAATAGTAACTTTACGATTCATCCTGACATGTTTATGTTGTCGGGACTAGTCAGTAACTTCTATTTATGAGCAGATACAAGGTTTCAATAATAACTAAGTCAATTATCAATAAAACTTACTTTGCTTAAGATCATTTGTTGTACATTATACATTAAACATTATGAGCCTTGACACGTTTGCCAGTTACTTCTCCATGTTTGTGGAGACAGGAAGCCGCCATTAGTAAAAACAACCTACATTGATACCACCGACACCGCGGAACCGGATTAGCTCAAAAGAGTTTGTAAAAAGTAGCAATTTCTTAATTGTAACAAATTGGTTTGTTTTCTATTTCACTCCGTGCGTATACCTAATACTCTAATATTTACATTAATAGTTACTGTGTTTGCTTCATATAAGAGAGCTTTATATTTTCTTACTTTCTCTTTAATTTACATTGTTAGTTATTGTTTTGTTTCTAAAATGTTTGAGAGCTTTTTATAAATTACGTAGGAGGTGGGGAGAGTTGGATCTTCTAGGTGGGGAGAGTTGGATCTTCTTGGTGGGGAGAGTTGGATCTTCTACGTGGGGAGAGTTGGATCTTCTAGGTGGGGAGAGTTGGATCTTCTTGGTGGGGAGAGTTGGATCTTCTACGTGGGGAGAGTTGGATCTTCTAGGTGGGGAGAGTTGGATCTTCTAGGTGGGGAGAGTTGGATCTTCTAGGTGGGGAGAGTTGAATCTTCTACGTGGAGATAGTTGGATCTTCTAGGTGGGGAGAGTTGGATCTTCTAGGTGGGGAGAGTTGGATCTTCTAGGTGGGGAGAGTTGGATCTTCTAGGTGGGGAGAGTTGGATCTTCTACGTGGGGAGAGTTGGATCTTCTAGGTGGGGAGAGTTGGATCTTCTACGTGGGGAGAGTTGGATCTTCTAGGTGGGGAGAGTTGGATCTTCTAGGTGGGGAGAGTTGGATCTTCTAGGTGGGGAGAGTTGGATCTCCTACCAAGGGAATCACTGAATACATGCTGCTCCCACCATTGCCAGCTTTCTTTTACAATGGTTTCCCAGCAAATGGCCAAGGATGATAGAAATAGACAGCCCCGGATATAACCTCTGATTGGCTAAGAACAGTAGGAGGCAGCATGTATTCAGTGTTGGCAAATGGAGGAGATCACCCATTAGGCCAACTAGGCAGCCGACTAAGGGCGCTACTCGGGGAGGGGCACCCCTTTTTTTAAAAAAAGTGGTTCCTGCCTTTAAAAAACTGAAATGCAGCAGTTCATAGACTGGCTACTAGGGGGTAACCACTTAGAAAAAGAGAGTTAAAACAGGAAAAGGAACTTACACATACAGAAAAGGTAAAATGGGTCAGTGCATACTCACTTACAGAGGCTCCTCCACTTCACTGCCTAAGAGCTCCAAAAATGTAGATCCGGCACTGAAGGCATCATGTATTCAGTCCTGTCAGTAGGAGGAGGCAGCATGTATTATGTGCTGGCAGAAGGAAGAGGCAGAGTGTATTCAGTGCTGGCAGTAGGAGGAGGCAGCATGTATTATGTGCTGGCAGAAGGAAGAGGCAGCATGTATTCAGTGCTGGCAGTAGGAGGAGGCAGCATGTATTAAGTCCTGTCAGTACGAGGAGGCAGCATGTATTCAGTACTGGCAGTAGGAGGAGGCAGCATGTATTAAGTCCTGGCAGTACGAGGAAGCAGCGTGTATTCAGTGCTGGCAGAAGGAGGAGGCAGCGTGCATTCAGTCCTGGCAGTACGAGGAGGCAGCATGTATTTAGTGCTGGCAGAAGGAGGAGGCAGTGTGTATTCAGTCCTGGCAGTACGATGAGGCAGCATGTATTCAGTGCTGGCAGAAGGAGGAGGCAGCATGTATTCAGTCCTGGCAGTACGAGGAGGCAGCATGTATTCAGTGCTGGCAGAAGGAGGAGGCAGCATGTATTCAGTCCTGGCAATAGGAGGAGGCAGCATGTATTCAGTGCTGGCAGTAGGAGGCTGCATGTATTCAGTGCTGGCAGAAGGAGGAGGCAGCATGTATTAAGTCCTGGCTGTACGATGAGGCAGCATGTATTCAGTGCTGGCAGAAGGAGGAGGCAGCATGTATTCAGTCCTGGCTGTACGAGGAGGCAGCATGTATTCAGTGCTGGCAGAAGGAGGAGGCAGCATGTATTCAGTGCTGGCAGTAGGAGGAGGCAGCATGTATTCAGTGCTGGCAGTAGGAGGAGGCAGCATGTATTCAGTGCTGGCAGTAGGAGGCTGAAGAGATCTGAAGAGATCTTGGATCCTAGGAAAATAAAATCTGTCACTGCCTCCACTTCTTCCCCGCCTCTTTGCCAGGAAGTGAGATTGCCGCGATCTGCGTCTTTTTAACGTTGAGCACCAGCTCTCTTCTTTTACCCTCATCTATAAGTCCTTTAGTTCCTCCTCACTTTCAGCCCTCAGAGTAGTATCATCGGTGTATCTGAGGTTGTTGGTATTTCTTCCAGCCATATTGATTCCTTCTTTGGATTCCTCCCGTCCAGCCTTACGCATAATGTCCAGCCTTACGCATGATGTCCAGCCTTACGCATGATGTCCAGCCCTACACATGATGTCCAGCCTTACGCATGATGTACTCTGTATATAAGGTGAATAAATAAGGTGAAAATATACAACCTTGTCGCACTCCTTTTCCGATCTTGAACCATTCTGTTGTCCCATGTTTGGTTATGACCGTGGCTTCTTGGTCCACATACAGATTCCTCAGGAGGAGGAGGAGATGATCTGGCAGTAAGAGGCAGCATGTATTCAGTGCTGGCAGTAGGAGGAGGCAGCATGTATTGGGTGCTGGCAGTAGGTGGAGGCAGCATGTATTCGGTGCTGGCAGTAGGAGGAGGCAGCATGTATTCGGTGCTGGCATTAGGAGGAGGCAGCATGTATTCAGTGCTGGCAGTAGGAGGAGGCAGCATGTATTTGGTGCTGGCAGTAGGAGGAGGCAGCATGTATTTGGTGCTGGCAGTAGGAGGAGGCAGCATGTATTTGGTGCTGGCAGTAGGAGGAGGCAGCATGTATTTGGTGCTGGCAGTAGGTGGAGGCAGCATGTATTCAGTGCTGGCAATGAAAGGGGAAAGTATAAAGTGCCGGCAGGTGGGGAGGCAGAATTTATTCAGTCATGGGGGTATATATACAGTGCTTGCTTTTACTTCCTAATATATTTTGCCCATTATCAAGTGCAGTTCTAAAAAAGAAAGAGCATATTGTAAATAGGAGAAACACAATGCACCCTTTGTGTGCCAGTCATGTGCCGGCTCTGGAAGCGCTGCATTATATGGTGACCCCACTCCACCAGACCTTGTGGGCACACTTCATCATTTTCCTATAGAAATAACAATACATCACAGCTTTAGAGATCAGTAACAAAAGCTGGGACTTCTCCGGCTTTCATGTCTGGCCAAGATATTATTGGCTGCAGGGTGGTCAGTCCCAGGTTCACCTTCAGCCCAGGTTCTTATTAATGCTCACTCAGTACAAACGCTTCTGGGTGGGCTCCGGTCCCATTACCTTCCTACTGAGGAATTCATGGCTAATGTGTTTAATATGAGCCTGGATAGTGCTGTGTGCAGAGCATCACTCCCTGCCCTGCTGGAGGCTGCAATGCTCTGATCTCAACACAAGAAGTCATGTCATAATCTGGGGGTCCGGGTGGGGTTCAGTGACTCTGAGATGTTCAGATAACATGTAAAACAACACAAATGCACAAAAGGTAAACCCAATGTCGTAACAAGGCGATGTACTAGCAGTGATGGATATTTATTTTGTATCATCTAGAGGTAAAAAATCAAATGATTCTGTAAAGATATTTATATACCGGAAAAAAATATACGCAAGACCAGAGGTTGGTACGCGAGGGCAAACAAAGTAATAACCATTTCCATTGATTTTTAGTCATTCACTCAAAACAGGGTCCTCCGTGTTTGGAAGGTTGTTAATACTGTATTTTTCATTGTTTGTTATCCCCTGTATAGCGCTACGGAATATGGTGGCGCGTTACAAATAAAAGTTAATAATAATTAAAAATACAAAAAAAAATGTCCAACTTTCCTTGACCCTATGGACAACAGGTACATCTGTGTGTCACTGCCCCTCCATCAAGTTAATGTTCATTGTTTCAATGATCTCATCTATCCTTCTCTTGTAGGATCTTAAGCATTACCTTACTGGCATGTGAAATGAGTACAATTGTTCGATAATTGGAGCACTCATTGGCACTGCCTTTTTGGGATTGGGATGTAGACTGACATGTTCCAGTCTATTGGCCATTGTTGAGTTTTCCATATGTGTTGGCACAAGACAAGTGGCACTGTCACAGCATCATCTGGTCCGATGGTGAAGTGTTCAACTGGGATTCCACCAACTCCTGCAGTCTTCTTATCAGCAAGACATCCTAGGGTCCATCTCACTTCACTCTCCAAGATGTCTGGCTCCAACTCATTGGAGAAACTATTGAGGTCATCACTGCTGTTAAGATCCTTCCTGTATATATCCTCAGTGTATTCCTGTCACCTCTTCTTTATCTGATCTTCTTCTGTTAAGTCCCTACCATTTGTGTCTTTTATCCCACCCACTTTGATATGAAAGGGGCCTTTGAAATCCCAAATTTTCTTGAAGAGATCTCTTAACTTTCCCACTCTGTTATCTTCTTCGGTCTCTTTACATCGCTCCTTGTAGAAAGTCTCCTTGTCTCTTCTTTCTCCTCTGGAATTCTGCATTCAGTTGGACAAATCTTTTCTTATCTCCACCACCTTTCACTTTCCTTCTTTCCTGGGCTACTTTCAAAGCCTCATCAGATGGCAAGTTTGACAGTTTTTACTTTTCTTTCTTTTGGGGATATTCTTTGTTGCTGTTTCCTGGATAATGTTGGTCCAAAGCTCTTCAGGCATTCTGTCTTCCATGTCTACTTCTTCAGGCATTCTATCTTCCATGTCTAGCTCTTCATGCATTCTATCTTCCATGTCTACTTCTTCGGGCATTCTATCTTCCATGTCTACTTCTTCGGGCATTCTATCTCCCATGTCTAGATCTTCAGGCCTTCTATCTTCCATGTCTAGCTCTTCAGGCATTCTATCTTCCATGTCTAGTTCTTCAGGCATTCTATCTTCCATGTCTAGTCCCTTATATCTATTCTTTACTCCCACTGTATATTCACAAGGGATATTATTATTTTGTATCCACTTGGTCTGCAGATTTTTCCGCTTTTCTTCAGTTGAATTCTAAACTTTACAATAAGAAGCTCATGGTCTGAGTCACGGTCCGCTCCGGCACCCCGACTGTAGCGTGGCTGAGGAATGCGCCCCAACGCATGCGCGCCAATGCATACGCACATGCACAGAAGCACGCTCCTGTTATGGGCGCCGCCGACATCTGGGCGCAGGGCTAGGGACTTGACAGTTGGGGAAAGGAAGGAAAGAGACAGGGAAGGGAAGGTGAGAGACAGACAGGCAGGGCAAGGGAGGAGAGAAATGGGCAGGAATGGAAGGAGAGAGACAGGCAGGGTAAAGGAGGAGAGAGAGACAGCAAGGAGAGAGACAGGCAGTCATGGGAGGAGAGAGACAGCAAGGAAGAAGAGAGAGACAGCAAGGAAGGATAGAGACAGGCAGGCATGGGAGGAGAGAGACAGCAAGGAAGAAGAGAGAGACAGCAAGGAAGGATAGAGAAAGGCAGGCATGGGAGGAGAGAGACAGCAAGAAAGAAGAGAGAGACAGCAAGGAAGAAGAGAGAGAGAGACAGGCAGGCATTGGAGGAGAGAGACAGCAAGGAAGAAGAGAGAGACATCAAGGAAGAATAGAGAGACATGCAGGTAGCAGAGCATGTATTCAGTGTTATCTGTGTTATCTCAGGACCTGCGCAGAGATGTGGGTGGCGAGCATATGACGAGCGCGCTTCTGTGTGTGCGGACATGCGTTGGGGCGCATTCTTCAGGCACGCTATAGTCATGCCAACGTCAGCTCCAGGTCTTATTTTTGCTGAGCTCATCCATCTCTGGCAGCAAAGTATATAGTCACTCTGATTTCTATGTGGTCCATCGGGTGATGTCCATGTGTAGAGTCATCTCGGAGACGTGACTACAGTCACCATCTGAAGAGTGACCAAATCCCAATATATCCTAATGTGACCATATCCCCATGTGACCATATACCAGCGTATCCCAATGTGACAATACCCCAATGTATCCCGATGTATTCCAATGTGACCATATCCCAATGTATCCCAATGTATTCCAATGTGACCATATCCCAATGTATCCCAATGTATTCCAATGTGACCATATCCCAATGTATCCCAATGAGATGATATCCCATTGTGACCATATACCAATGTATCCCAATGAGATGATATCCCAATGTGACCATATCCCAATGTGACCATATACCAGTGTATCCCAATGTGACCATATCCCAATGTGACCATATCCCAATGTATCCCAATGTGACCATATCCCAATGTATCCCAATGTATTCCAATGTGACCATATCCCAATGTATCCCAATGAGATGATATCCCATTGTGACCATATACCAATGTATCCCAATGAGATGATATCCCAATGTGACCATATCCCAATGTGACCATATCCCAATGTATCCCAATGTGACCATATCCCAATGTATCCCAATGAGACCATATACCAATGTGACCATATCCTAATGTGACCATATCCTAATGTATCCCAATGAGACCATATCCCAATGAGACCATATCCCAATGTGACCATATCCCAATGTATCCACATGTGACCATATCCCAATGTATCCAATAGTGATTATATCCAATGTATCCCAATGCATCCTGATATATCAGTGTATTCTAATATGACTTTATTTATTGTGCAAAGTGGTAAAGATTGATGTATCAGGGATTAGAAAATAACAATTTCTGTCGAGAATGAGATTGGGAATTATTCTATAAGCAAATTATTTGGGATCTTGCACCAACAAAGGATTATGGTTTGTTAAAATGTATTTATGTTGGAGCAACTGGACCCAATATTACCATCAAAGCTTAAAACACTGGCCTTCAAAATGTAGTGTGAAGTGGACACAGATAAGAGGGTCTATGTATTCTCCAGGTTTTATACCTTTTAATCTGGAATATAAATATGTATATAAGTATAAATATAAGTATTGGCCTCTGATTTCCGCAGCTTGTTTTTTAATATCTTTTAGGCAAAGACATTATTTGAATTACATTTAAGGAAGTGAGGAGATTAAGCCAAGAGTCTCCGAGTTGATATATATTTGTGTGGGCTATCCTGATCTATAACAATATTTAGGAAACCGAGCTTTACATTGGAGATTTTATTGGGGATATTCGCTGTACTTGGTTTGGTGTGACCTTGGACACTGTCAGGTCCATCATTCATTTGTTGGACTTCTGGAATTAATTATGTATCAGATCCGCAAACACAATCATCACAAGGATGACAACCCCACACATCCCCCTGCTTCCTCCCCAGTCACAGAGTCCTTCAGGATTCCCACACCCACTCCACTCACAGGGACTCGCAGGTTTCCCACAGTTTCACACGGGCAATTCGTACTAGCCCCCCCTCCCCCCCCCCGACCTTATTAAAGGTAAATCCCAAATGTAAGCAGCTTAAAATATGTGAGTCAGTAGTGTCCCTTTAAGAGTTTATATGCTGGACATGGGAATCATTTGAAGCAAAGCCCAGTGTAGAAGTTCAGCGCCAGAAACTCACAGACAGCTATGAATCATACGTGACAGTCATGTAAATATATTAACCCATTCTGTGCACTTGTCCTGGCCCTGCAGCCTTCTGGGACTTCTGTAGTTTCCACAAGCGGAGTATGAAATAATGTTGGAGGTTTGGAAAATCATCAGAAATAATGTATCAATATATAATAATAATAACATAAATAATGTATCAATATATAATAATAATAACATATACATAATGTATCAATATATAATAATAACCATATAAATAATGTATCAATATATAATAATAATAATAATAACATAAATAATGTATCAATATATAATAATAATAATAATAACATAAATAATGTATCAATATATAGTAATAATAACATAAATAATGTATCAATATATAATAATATGTCAATTAACAGAATATTATTGATACATTTTTATATAAGACGCAGCAGTTTGGCTCCTTGGTTCTGTACCCACCCACCGCCTTCTTATTATTTGTGAATGAGAAACCAAACCTACGTTATCTGGGTCCGTGCCCACCCAAGTCATGCTTTACCCACTGGGCTTTAGATCAGCCATCACCAGGGCCCATATGTAACATTCAGGGCCCCCACATGTTGTGTCGATATCACTTCTATGTGATGGCGATCACCACCTCGGCCACCCGGAGAACTGATTCATATAAAAAGTGAACAAAAACAAATGGCGGTGCCAGAGTGTTTAATTATAATGTTATTAAAAATATCTCCAAAGTCATCATATTAATTTGTGTTGTGCCTGCGACCGGACACCGGAGGGAAGAGAAGATGTCCAGTAACCAACTTGTACCCGATAGACACGTGTAACCTATCTCAACATGCACGTGTTCAGATAGGTTACACACATGTGAAACATTCAGGATTTCTCTTATTATGGGGCCCCTCACATCAGTGCCCCCCATACACCCATCATTTCATGTATTTGTATTTTTGTTTATGCATAGGAGCAGGAAATTAGAGGGCGTAGCTTGAAGCCAATAGCTTGCCAGGCTTTCACCTTCTTCTAATTAAGTGAACATCAACATATACACAGAAGTTTAAATGTTTGTTTAGAAACAAATAAACTACACAATGTACTAAAATGATCTTTCTGCTTTCCGTAAGCAGTGACTCTCCTTTGTAATACGACGCGCCTGTGAATAAAGACGTGTAAATGATACATCGCTGCCAACAACATCATGTTTCTGCTAATAGTGGAATAATCCACTTTCATATAATGGACGTTGAACCGTCACAAACTCGAAATACTTGTAAAGTGTCTCTGAATACAATGTTTTGTGTGTTGGCTGAAATAATATAAACATAAACTGATAGAACAGGTTTCAGATTTCCTAACGGAAGATGGCGAAAGCGCGCGTGGGCGTGTAATGTATAGTCTGTCACAGTTATAGTACTGAGCATTGAATGTCGTATTGATTGATACTGAGAATACTGATTAATAAGGAATATAGTTAGGTTGTAAGTCTGCGAGTTTCTATCCTGCGCGGTGCTTTAGCGAAAGCGCTATGGACACGGGATTCCAAGCTCAAAGACAGGGCCATCCATTCATTGCAATGTGTGAATCTTGTCTGTAACTTAACTTATGTACAGCGCTACGGAATATGTTGGCGCGTTACAAATAAACCATAATAATAATAATAATAATACAGATCTTCTGCACAACAAGGAATAATTTTTCTGCATATTTGCCATGTCATGTAATGGCGCGATATCAGGGGGATCCCGAGGCAGACTTTACAGAAATTTGTTTTAACATATATTAAAACACAAAGAAATATCTCCAAAACCGCAATGCGAATTTCATGATTACTGTGAGGAGCCAGGCCTGGACATAATCACACCTACCCTGCTAATGGATAGATGTGCCTGCTATGAGACACGCTGTGCCTGGGAGCCAGAGAGGGCTGGTTTGGGCCTCCAGGTGCCCCAGACAAGGCCTGTCGGGAGTGAGGGACACCTACTGGGACCACTGCAGATCATGGAAGGGCCATCAGGGATCAAAGAGAGGCATATGCAAGGGTGCTGGGTGTAAGAATTTGGAAGCTGCAGGGGTTGTGAGCTTCATTCAGGAAGTCCTAGAGATGACAAGACATTAAGTAATGTGTTAATAGCCCATTAACAAGTATTACACGGGTGGCAATTTACCAGATGGTACTATTCATACTGTAATCTAATAGCATTAATATTGTTTATAACCATTGTCTCCATTGTTGTAAGTGATCTTCCAAGACCTTCAGTGACGCTCAAGAGGTCCTGAAAGAACATATTGTGGTCCTCTAGTCTAAGGTGCAGGTAAACAGGGCCTGGGGTCCTCAAGTAACCAGTCACAGACCCACGCACTGATGGCTGAAACCGGCTGCCCCAGTGTGCTCAGTCATGGTGGGAGGTGGACATCCCCACAGGAGCCCCTGCTGTACTTTACTGCAGCTTTTACTGGGGTTAAGAGGACACCATGTGTGCTGCGTAATGGACTCCAGTTCATATAATGTTGTATATTATCATTTTAGAACCTTTTGAGTATTTTGGGTAATATTTATGCTTTTTCAGCTGCTGAAGACTATGAGACAGATGTGAAATACCAGCCTTGTGTGAGGCTCAGGGTTTGGCCGACTCGCCAGCTCATAATCTACAGCCTCTCTCCTCATTGTCTTAAGGCTGAGAACGTCTACTGCAAATGATAATAAACAGCCCTAATGGGGGAGGAGCCTATAATAAAGTACTGGAGTACCTGCTTCTATTTCTTACCTGGAAGAGTCTAGTCCAAAACTTCCCAAGGGAATCCCTTTCCTGGAACAGCACAAGATGGACATGACACCCCTGGACATGATGACCCTGGACATGACACCCCTAGACATGATGCCCCTGGACATGACCCCCCTGGACATGACATCCCTGGACATGATGTCCCTGGACATGACACCCCGAGACATGACACCCCCTGGACATGACACCCCTGGACATGATGACCCTGGACATGACACCCCTAGACATGATGCCCCTGGACATGACACCCCCTGGACATGACACCCCTGGACATGATGTCCCTAGACATGATGTCCCTGGACATGATGCCCCTGGACATGATGTCCCTGGACATGATGCCCCTGGACATGACACCCCTAGACATGATGTCCCTAGACATGATGTCCCTGGACATGATGCCCCTGGACATGACACCCCTAGACATGATGTCCCTAGACATGATGTCCCTGGACATGACGCACCTACACATGACGCCCCTGGACATGACACTCCTAGACATGACACCCCTGGACATGATGTCCCTAGACATGATGTCCCTGGACATGATGCCCCTGGACATGACACCCCTAGACATGATGTCCCTGGACATGACCCCCCTGGACATGACATCCCTGGACATGATGTCCCTGGACATGACACCCCGAGACATGACACCCCCTGGACATGACACCCCTGGACATGATGACCCTGGACATGACACCCCTAGACATGATGCCCCTGGACATGACACCCCCTGGACATGACACCCCTGGACATGATGTCCCTAGACATGATGTCCCTGGACATGATGCCCCTGGACATGATGTCCCTGGACATGATGCCCCTGGACATGACACCCCTAGACATGATGTCCCTAGACATGATGTCCCTGGACATGATGCCCCTGGACATGACACCCCTAGACATGATGTCCCTAGACATGATGTCCCTGGACATGACGCACCTACACATGACGCCCCTGGACATGACACTCCTAGACATGACACCCCTGGACATGATGTCCCTAGACATGATGTCCCTGGACATGATGCCCCTGGACATGACACCCCTAGACATGATGTCCCTAGACATGATGTCCCTGGACATGATGCCCCTGGACATGACACCCCTAGACATGATGTCCCTAGACATGATGTCCCTGGACATGACGCACCTACACATGACGCCCCTGGACATGACACTCCTAGACATGACACCCCTGGACATGACACCCCTAGACATAATGACCCTGGACATGACGCCCCTAGACATGACTCCCCTGGACATGACGCCCCTAGACATGACTCCCCTGGACATGACGCCCCTAGACATGATGACCCTGGACATGACGCCCCTAGGCTTTGTTGTTTACCTTCTGTTACTCTGCACCCAGACCATGTATATAAGTCCTTGTGTGTTCCAGTAAAGACCATTACCCCAGTTGGAAGCATACAAGTGTGTCAGCTGTATTACTGGGGGGTGAAAATGAGCTTTTTAATCACTTGCTCAAGTCCAGCTACCAAGAAATCCTGCATCTACCGTCCAGAACTGCATCCCTCATACAAATAGTCCCTGTATGTGTCTGCCCACTGCAACCCACAAAGACACCAAAGTCTGCATACACTTTGGAGGGCAGACCCATACAGGGGCTATTTGTTTGTTTTTAGGCAATAAAAACAGAGCTGATAAGCACTTAATAAAATAAAGTACATAAAAGTAAAATGATACACAGGAATATTATATACCTAGTAAAATCCAGGAGCCTTCCATATGCACTTTACCCTGTGAGGGCTATCTACATATTCCCAGTAGCATTTAGACCAGAATGGCGTGGCTAGGCATTAATAAGCAAGGTGTGCTATCATTGTATTGGGACAGGTCACGGAAGTCCCTCGCTGGGTCATCTAAGGTACATTACATCAACCCTTTCCCAGTAGTCTGTAGCTGCCAGACTGGTTTGATTGAGTTTTTGTCACCAGAAGCCCCATTGGTTATGTATTAAACTCCAATGGTGTCAGTCTTGGCACAACCACAAGGAGCCTCCATGGGAAGGAGTAGGCACGCAGTGTGATGGCTCCATGACCAGCACTATCGTCGTGTTATGTTGACTGATCGCGTTGGCTGCTGATTCTGGATTGAAGTGGTTGGAATTGTTCACAGCCCATTCCTTGTGCCCCCGGGGTGTGTTTGTTTTATATGATGTTCTTTGAATTTGATAGTGGATTTTTATAGTCGTCTTTTGCGGTGTTCTGTGCAAAGGGCCATGTTAACTAAATGGTTTTATCTCAGCACAGTCATCCAAAGCAGAGTTCAGACGTGTGTTGCTTTGGTAGAAGCCAGGGCCGGGCTTTTGTGTTTGTGAATCATATTTGTTAAAGTCCTGTAATGATGAACTAACAACATGACTCAAGCTCTGACTTGGACATTTTTACACTTGTCTGACCCCAGATCGCTGACCCTCGACACACTTCAGACTTTCAGAGGCAACAAAACATAAAAGCTTTTCATAGTCCTTTAATGGTAAACTAAATGGCATAAAACCAAATATGGCACTCTCTTGCAATGATACGTTTGTATTCTTGTACAGTGTACTATTTATTTCCTGTTGTTTGCACGGTGGGGGCTTCTATAGCTCTTGTGCCAACATAAGCCAAATGATGATGGGGTTAATAACCATCCCACAAATCACGAGTTAGGTACCAGCCCCACACTGATGAGATCCATTTAAGATCAAACCAGGGGTGTCTGTGGGTAGGTCTTCTAACTTGTGCATAATCCATCCTATGCAATGCTACAAGGGGCCACGTATAAAGTAGTATTTGAATTAACAAGTGAAAATGCATCGTGGAGTCATTTGCATGTCCCCGCCCAGTTTCCCAGAGTGCAGTGCAACAACTGTATTTTTGTAAGTCTGAACAGGAAGTACATTTTTTAAACGTATTGTGAACATAAATGTGAACATAAATGTCCTATTTATTTCCTGGAGAAAGAGTTTGTCTGCTCTGTATCAGGGAATGTCTATTCTGTAGCATATGAGTATATTGAGCAGTGAAGACACATTAATGGCACATATATGGAGTTGGCTCCTTGGTGCCATGACATGGCTGTAACACAAGCTTATAGTGATGATCTGGGTGGTGTCCTCAGATACTTCTCTGAGATCTAGTAATGTCAGTCAAGGTGGTAATCATATAATGTCTGGAATCCTGTCCTGTAAATGAGCCGGGTATCACCGTGCTCCATAAAATGTATCCTTAGCTGAATCCATACTGTGTGTCTGACATTAATAGGATCTGTTGGAGACCTCAGATCTTGTTTGGTTTCAGGTGGCTGATCTTCACTCAAAGCTTTTGTTTTCAGGACAGATCTGTCACTAAGGTTTCTTTTTTTAAATGGAAAGAATGTCTCACCTAAATATTATTGGCCGCGCTGAAGTGTTTAGTTATCAGAGTTGTCACTGTGAACTTGTCTCCAGACTTTGTACATAAGAGCTCTGAGCGCAGCCATCTGAGCCCACCTAGAAATATTTTCCAGCTTTGTTAATATCCCGGCGCAGTGCGCTCTCTGCCATCATGTGAATTTAACCTTCATAAAGTTGGACTGGTCCCTTGGTTTACATACCTTCGTGTGTTTACTTTTGCTTACATTAACTGTCAACTGACATTAGCTGAGATTTGGCACGCCGGGAGCCGGCGCAATTACACTTTCTGAGGCAGCTTGCTAAATTATTAACTAGTTCTGTGCTGGAGACCCGAGAACCACAGCCACATTAAATTAGAAGCTTGTATCTGCAATGTGAGACCCGTAGCGGCTGCGAGTTTGACGAGCTGAGGATTTATGGGGCTATTAAATTAGAACAGGCTGTGAGTTACGGGCTTGAGAGGCAAACTCGGAAACCATTTTTCGCTCATTGGATGTGCGGCCGTGAACGTGATCAATTAGTCTAACTCGTAGTTACGAGGTTAGATGGAGCCGATGGCAACAGAGATCGTTGGATTTACGTCACTGAAAAATGGAGGTGGGATTTACAAAGTCTTACGAGTAACAATTGGACCCACATTCCAGATATAATGCAATATTGATAAAGCCGTAAATATGATATGCTATTACATGCGAGTTCCATTATATGTATTAACACATTGATCAATGGATCAATATAACACAAAAATTAAACATGAAATAAAGTATTTTCGGGGCCGAATTGCGGGCTTGAGAATGTTGTGCTATTAATTCTAAGACCTAACATCACTTTCCTTTTTAATAAAAGTACAGTAGTGTGGTGATATTTGCATTTAAAGTGCTATGTATTGGACTTTACCCTCCTTGCGGGTCCTCTCCAGCACTCGTTGACTTCTTGGCTCCATTTGCGAGTTACGAGTTTGAACGCCAGTGAGTTTAATGCAATTTAATAGGAAACCTAGAGGTTACGGGCTTGAGAGAACAAAGGATTTCCAGTTGTGACGTTCCACGTTCCACGTCCTGTACGTTTTTTGGGGCCTTGCTGAGTCTTATCCCGCAAGTCGTCTGCGGGTTGCTTTAAGAGGCCAACTTAATAGCTCAAAGTCTTGCGAGCTACGTTACGAGCTACGATTTACCACGTAGCCCAAATTTAATGGGGCTGTATGTCGGGAAGTGGGAATCGGTGTACGCAAAGTTTTAATTAACTGAATATAATAAAAACGACTTTGCATATTAATCTCTCGCCCTATAAGGGCCACTGTATTTTGGGAGAATCCAACCGGTCTGTGGGATATGAAACAAACTAATACCATTAGCAGCTGAGGAAACCGTGAGCATTAAAGGATTTTTTGAGAAAATCTTAATTTTAACAGCCTTAGATGTCCTTAGAATTTCCTGGTGGCTCGGAGCTTGAGGTGGTGTTCGGAGTCTGGGGATGGAGTGTGAGGCCAAGTCGGCCATGTTTTGCTCTACCATAGAGTTCAGTTACATATCACAGGAGGTTACCATGGGACACGCAATGATCCCGTGGCCTCGCTGCCTGCACACGCTCACTTGGTAAATTAAACAGGTAATTGGGTTCACATTAATTTATGTTTACAAGATAATCTGGCAGCTGTCCAGCTACATACATTGACTTGGAAGACGGGTGGGGCATTATTAACTAAGCAGTGCTCCTTCAGAAAATGTTTTTCAGAAACTAAATTTAGAATATGATCTTTTGTGGAACCGGCACCAGAACTAAGCTTTTATGGTGCTTAAATGTACCCTCACCCAACAAACTACCCCTCACCCCAGATCTTCCCTGCCCTGTTGGATAGTAAGATGTCAATACAGGAGCACTGTGTATGATCCAATAGCCATAACATCCCAGGATGCCTCCCTGCGGCGTCAGTATAAACAAGAGGAGAATCGGTGATGGTGCATTCACTTTATTTATTGTTCTTATACTTTGAGGAGAAGGTTGTATCGAGGTTGTTTGCAAAGAAACAAAATGGTCACATTGTCCCCATATTTGTGGTCAGGAGGTCACATTGTCCTAGTTTGTGGTCAGTAGGTTATATTGTTCCCATGTTTGTGGTCATAAGGTCACATTGTCCTAGTTTGTGGTCAGGAGGTCACGTTGTCCTAGTTTGTGGTCAGGAGGTCACATTGTTCCCGTATTTGTGGTCATGAGGTGTCACATTGTCCTAGTTTGTGGTCAGTAGGTTATATTGTTCCCATGTTTGTGGTCAGGAGGTCACATTGTCCTAGTGTATGGTCAGAATGTCACATTGCTCTTGTGTGTGGTAAGGAGGTCATATTGTCCTAGTTTGTGGTCAGTAGGTCACATTGTTCCCATGTTTGTGGTCAAGAGGTCACATTGTCCTAGTGTGTGGACAGGAGGTCACATTCTCCCTGTGTTTGTGGTCAGAAGGTCATATGGTCCTCATGTGTGGTCAGAAGGTTACATTGTCCAAGTGAGTGGTCAAGAGGTCACATTGTATTACTAGCTGAGTTGGTGAAGCTGTTCCATGGTGGACTTAGGAAGGTCATACTGGGCCGGTGTCATTGTCCTGATAACAATGTTCTTATCAGTTATCAGAGCATGACCTGGGGCATCTACAGGCATCCTGAATACAGAGGATATTGAAAGGCAGACACAATGGCTTCCAGTATAGAGCCATTTCCAATGAAGCAAAATGTACAATAAAACAAAACAGATTGCAAGTTCTTAGGACAATCGGCAGTAAATTCCCAGAGTACTTTGCCATTTACTTTTATTGGAATATATACTGCGGAAGAGAAAAGATTGGACAACATATCATGTCATGTGTGACCTGTCCTTTAGAGGCCATTTTATCTCAGGTAAATCCATCAGATTTCAGCCTTATTGTAGAGTAGTTTGGACGTCTGACACTGGAAAACCTAAATACATTGGAACTGAATGTAATTTTACTAAATATCCAAGATCAGAAGAGTAGGACGTAACATCAGACCAATGGCCCCTCTATCGGATGTTCGACCTTGTCACCTTTCTTTTGGTCCATGATTTGTTATTGGGATTTCACATACTGTATATGACACATGTAACAGTCAAACCTTCCATGTATATGTGTTTGTCTCCGCACCTTACTTAAGTTGAGGGTTAGTTCTGCCCCTTAGATTTTATTGATTAACCCTTGACTGACACTCTGGTGTTGGAGCGCCGCAGCGCACAGCTCGGCTCACACCCTCTCAGGACCGGCTCATGTTGGAGGAGAACAAACTCATGTCATTTAGTTAATGACTTCCTTATGTTATTAAATAGACTTTCTTGGCTCCTGTCTCTATCGAGGAAGTTGATTACATAGCAATTGATTAAATACGTACTGAGCTGTGCCCAGGTCATCACCTCTGTGAGCTACCTACAGCGTCACATGTACAGAGGGGATACGTACATAATGATGGGCTATCTACTGTGGGGGGCACCAATGACTAATCTATAGGCTAGATAACTTCAAATGGGTACAGAGAGGATAAGTACATGGGTGGTATGTGCCAACGGGCTATATAGAATAGACAGGTAGCTACGTTCAGTTGCGTCCGACTCTAAGTGACTCTACGGACCACAGCACCTAGGTGCATCTCTTAGTCACTGCTGCTCTGAGCTCCATCAAGTTCATGTTCATTGCTTCAGTGATCTCATATATCCATCTCCGCCTCTGTTGTCCCCTTCTTCTTGAGCCTTCAATCTTTCCCACCATCAGAGTCTTCTCTCGGTAATCCTGTCTTCTCATGATATGGCCAAAATATTTGAGCTTCAGCCTCATGATCAAACCTTCCAGTGAACAGTTTGTCTTGATTTCCTGAAGTATTGATTTATTGGATCTTCTTGCAGTCCAAGGGACTCTAAGCAGTCTTCTCCAACAATTCAAATGTGTGTAGTATGGGTAGTATGTACCGATAGGCTATATAAAGTAGATAGGGAGGTACTTACCAGAAGAGCTAAGTACATGGGTGGTGTGTACCAACGGGCTACATAGAGTGGATAGGGAGCTACTTACCAGAGGGGCCCAGTACATGGGCCATATAGATTAGATGGGGGCATACTTACCAGAGGGGATAAGTAGGTGGGCTATATGGGCTATATAGATTAGATAGGGGCATACTTACCAGAGGGGATAAGTAGGTGGGCTATATGGGCTATATAGATTAGATAGGGGCATACTTACCAGAGGGGATAAGTAGGTGGGCTATATGGGCTATATAGAGTAGATAGGGGCATACTTACCGGAGGCAGCAGAAAAGCTGCTTACAAGGAGACATCCGTACATTGGAGACTACTGATTATAGCATAATTACTAGAGAAAATTAGATTTAGTAAATCAGTGTTCAAGGAGTTAAATTCACAGACCGGATATTTGCTGCTAATAGAGCCGCCTAACTCCGTGCGATACATTGTAATCAAGCGAAGGAATTACTGCTACACTGAAAATGAGAAACCAATAGAAATGTGACGTGCGGGTTGTCCGCGGCAATGTTATTCCTCGGCGATGTTATTCCTCGGCGATGTTATTCCCGCGGCGATGTTATTCCTCTGCGATGTTATTCCTCTGCGATGTTACTCCTCGGCGATGTTATTCCTCGGCGATGTTGTTCCTCGGCGATGTTATTCCTCGGCGATGTTATTCCCGTGGCGATGTTATTCCTCTGCGATGTTATTCCTCGGCGATGTTATTCCCGCGGCGATGTTATTCCTCTGCGATGTTATTCCTCGGCAATGTTATTCCTCGGCGATGTTATTCCTCAGCGATGTTATTCCGCGGCGATGTTATTCCTCAGCGATGTTATTCCTCGGCGATGTTATTCCGCGGCGATGTTATTCTGCGGCGATGTTATTCCTCGGCGCTGTTATTCCCGCGGCGATGTTATTCCTCGGCGATGTTATTCCTCTGCGATGTTATTCCTCTGCGATGTTATTCCTCGGCGATGTTATTCCCGCGGCGATGTTATTCCACGGCGATGTTATTCCTCGGCGATGTTATTCCTCAGAGATGTTATTCCGCGGCGATGTTATTCCTCTGCGATGTTATTCCTCGGCGATGTTATTCCTCAGCGATGTTATTCCCGCGGCGATGTTATTCCTCAGTGATGTTATTCCTCGGCGATGTTATTCCACGGCGATGTTATTCCTCGGCGATGTTATTCCTCGGCGATGTTATTCCTCAGAGATGTTATTCCTCTGCGATGTTATTCCTCGGCGATGTTATTCCGCGGCGATGTTATTCCTCGGCGATGTTATTCCCGCGGCGATGTTATTCCTCAGTGATGTTATTCCTCGGCGATGTTATTCCACGGCGATGTTATTCCTCGGCGATGTTATTCCTCAGAGATGTTATTCCTCTGCGATGTTATTCCTCGGCGATGTTATTCCGCGGCGATGTTATTCCTCAGCGATGTTATTCCTCAGCGATGTTATTCCTCAGCGATGTTATTCCTCTGCGATGTTACTCCTCAGCGATGTTATTCCTCAGCGATGTTATTCCTCGGCGATGTTATTCCTCGGCGATGTTATTCCTCAGCGATGTTATTCCGCGGCGATGTTATTCCTCGGCGATGTTATTCCTCTGCGATGTTATTCCTCTGCGATGTTATTCCTCGGCGATGTTATTCCCGCGGCGATGTTATTCCTCAGTGATGTTATTCCTCGGCGATGTTATTCCACGGCGATGTTATTCCTCGGCGATGTTATTCCTCAGAGATGTTATTCCTCTGCGATGTTATTCCTCGGCGATGTTATTCCTCAGCGATGTTATTCCTCAGCGATGTTATTCCTCGGCGATGTTATTCCTCGGCGATGTTATTCCTCAGCGATGTTATTCCTCAGCGATGTTATTCCTCAGCGATGTTATTCCTCTGCGATGTTATTCCTCGGCGATATTATTCCTCTGCGATGTTATTCCTCAGAGATGTTATTCCTCGGCGATGTTATTCCGCGGCGATGTTATTCCTCTGCGATGTTATTCCTCAGAGATGTTATTCCTCTGCGATGTTATTCCTCGGCGATGTTATTCCTCGGCGATGTTATTCCTCGGCGATGTTATTCCTCGGCGATGTTATTCCTCTGCGATGTTATTCCGCGGCGATGTTATTCCTCGGCGATGTTATTCCTCGGCGATGTTACTCCTCGGCGATGTTACTCCTCGGCGATGTTATTCCTCGGCGATGTTATTCCTCGGCGATGTTATTCCGCGGCGATGTTACTCCTCGGCGATGTTACTCCTCGGCGATGTTACTCCTCGGCGATGTTACTCCTCGGCGATGTTATTCCTCGGCGATGTTATTCCTCGGCGATGTTATTCCGCGGCGATGTTACTCCTCGGCGATGTTATTCCGCAGCGATGTTATTCCTCGGCGATGTTATTCCTCGGCGATGTTATTCCGCAGCGATGTAATTCCTCGGCGATGTTATTCCTCGGCGATGTTATTCCTCGGCGATGTTATTCCTCTGCGATGTTATTCCTCGGCGATGTTATTCCTCGGCGATGTTATTCCTCGGCGATGTTATTCCTCGGCGATGTTATTCCTCTGCGATGTTATTCCTCGGCGATGTTATTCCACGGCGATGTTATTCCACGGCGATGTTATTCCACGGCGATGTTATTCCACGGCGATGTTATTCCGCGGCGATGTTATTCCTCGGCGATGTTATTCCTCAGCGATGTTATTCCTCGGTGATGTTATTCCGCGGCGATGTTATTCCTCGGCGATGTTATTCCTCGGCGATGTTATTCCTCGGCGATGTTATTCCTCAGCGATGTTATTCCTCGGCGATGTTACTATAGCTGACTTCCCCTTATGTTTCGGTTTTAGCTCCTCCTATCTTTTACACACTGTAGTAGCACCACCCTGCAGGCGCAGCATTGCTGTGCAGGCGCAGCACAATCTAAGTCATTTACATTTTGGCGGCAACTTTAAACTGTATGTAAAAGATGGGGCATTAGTTTTTGATAAATTAGATATAAAATGTTTATTCCACAGGAAGTACAAGTTTCAAAGTCTCCTTCCACCTCAGGAAGTAGATCACTGGAAACTAAAATGTCAGTTTCCAAGGCAGCATAATTACATATTCAAGTATTAAACTAGTGTCTCTGTTATTTTTGGTTTCTATTCAAGTGTAGTTCTTCAAAAGAGGACTTTTTTATAATTATTGTAGGACCACTTTGGTGCATTATCTGATTGTTACAGTCCAGCGGTCCACAGATGGGGCTTAGTTTTTGATAAATTATACATAATATGATTTATTATAATATGATTTATTACACAAATCTGTAACAATTTTATTTTCTCTTTCCAGTTAATGGGACATCCAGAATGGGAGCACAAACGGGGGTCTCGGGGGTCCCAGGTCAGTATCTATTTACTTTCTTTTCCTGTATGTATAATCATGCTCCATCCTGCTGATACAACATGGCGGCTGTGCTGGTGCCAGTAGACATGGTTGGGCCATTGTACCATCGTTATTAGGCTATATTAATACAATGTGACACTTTCGGTGTAATATTCTAATAAGTAACATAATGTGCATTTCTTTTTATGATTCTTGGGTTTATGGTGTTTTTTTGTACAGTTCTTTGCTGATTTACACAATAACTGACCTCGTTAGTTTCTGTGATTCTTCAGAGATTGAATTTCTTGTTTATATTTTGAGACAGTTTTATAAAGGAAGATAAAATATTTTGTCATTTTGGCACCGCGCTCCGTTCTTCATGTCAGCGCTGAATTTATCAGGTTGTAAATAAATACGACTCTTATTCAATATATGTCAATGTCAATGGCAATGAGACACTTTGGCAGATCTCTCATGGCTCAAATGAAAGGATCACTGAGGTCGTCACATGCGCTCTCCATGATTAGGCAGAGGGGGGAAAGGTGTTTTCCTTTTTACAGTTAATGTGTTATTCAAGGAATTATGATCTTATGTAGCTAATTCTATATTTATGTAGCTGCTTGTATGTCTTATGCAGCTACTTGTATGTCTTATGTAGCTAATTCTATATTTATGTAGCTGCTTGTATGTCTTATGCAGCTACTTGTATGTCTTATGCAGCTACTTGTATGTCTTATGTAGCTAATTCTATATTTATGTAGCTATTTGTATGTCTTATGTAGCTAATTCTATATTTATGTAGCTATTTGTATGTCTTATGTAGCTGCTTGTATGTCTTTTGTAGCTAATTCTATATTTATGTAGCTATTTGTATGTCTTATGTAGCTGCTTGTATGTCTTTTGTAGCTAATTCTATATTTATGTAGCTGCTTATATGTCTTATGCAGCTACTTGTATGTCTTTTGTAGCTAATTCTATATTTATGTAGCTATTTGTATGTCTTATGTAGCTGCTTGTATGTCTTATGTAGCTACTTGTATGTCTTATGTAGCTAATTCTATATTTATGTAGCTATTTGTATGTCTTATGTAGCTGCTTGTATGTCTTATGTAGCTACTTGTATGTCTTATGTAGCTAATTCTATATTTATGTAGCTATTTGTATGTCTTATTTAGCTGTTTGCATGTCTTATGTAGCTAATTATATATTTATGTAGCTATTTGTATGTCTTATGTAGCTACTTGTATGTCTTAGGTAGCTAATTCTATATTTATGTAGCTATTTGTATGTCTTATGTAGCTACTTGTATGTCTTATGTAGCTAATTCTATATTTATGTAGCTATTTGTATGTCTTATGTAGTTGCTTGTATGTCTTAGGTAGCTAATTCTATATTTATGTAGCTATTTGTATGTCTTATGTAGCTACTTGTATGTCTTATGTAGCTAATTATATATTTATGTAGCTATTTGTATGTCTTATGTAGCTACTTGTATGTCTTAGGTAGCTAATTCTATATTTATGTAGCTATTTGTATGTCTTATGTAGCTAATTCTATCTATATGTAGCTATTTGTATGTCTTATGTAGCTAATTCTATATTTATGTAGCTATTTGTATGTCTTATGTAGCTGCTTGTATGTCTTATGTAGCTAATTCTATCTATATGTAGCTATTTGTGTGTCTTATGTAGCTAATTCTATATTTATGTAGCTGCTTGTATGTTTTATGTAGCTATTTGTATGTCTTATGTAGCTACTTGTATGTCTTATGTAGCTAATTCTATATTTATGTAGCTATTTGTCCATCTTATGTTGCTGCTTGTGTGTTTTATGTAGCTACTTGCATGTCTTATGTAGCTAATTGTATGTTCTATGTAGCTAATTTTATGTTCTATGTAGCTAATTTTATGTTCTATGTAGCTACTTGCATGTCTTATGTAGCTAATTGTATGTTCTATGTAACTATTTTTATGTTCTATGTAGCTGCTTGTATGTCTTATGTAGCTACTTGCATGTTTTTATCTCATGAAGTATCTGATAGGTAGTTCAGTGAACTCAACTGCTGACTATGGTGCTGGAGCAAATCCCCTCAGATTTATTTTGAGACATAGTAATAACACGGTAGGACATCTAAGAGGCGCTGCGCTATCTAGGCCTTTACATAAATATGTTGGCTTTGTATTCTAGACTTGGGTAGAAGAGTCTGGCAAAGGATTCATGAGCCATTGGAGTTGGGGCAGTTCTGTGAGGTCACTAGTAAAGGCCAAACATGATGAGTAAATGGACATCTTATTCTGTCTCTGAAGATGTTATTTATATTGGCGCAGGAGGAGTAGAGGGTGGTACAGTATTTGGCAAGTTCCCCAAGGAAGCAGGTCTGTGAGATGATGGCGTGACTGACCTTGTGTATGAGCACCTTGAGGCTTCATCTGAGTCATGTCCAGCTGTGATTAGTCTCAACTTGTCCACTGACCCTTGACCTCTAACCTTTGTAATGTTTATTAATATTTTCTGTAGTTTTTTGGATAAACTTAAAGGGACATGAGCACTGTTTTTCATGCATTTTTTAAACATTACAAAAGTAGTTTTTTTGTAGATCTCATTGACGAGGTTTCTGATTATTATATCACTATCTGTATACTGCTCATTGGGCGTCAAATGCAAGCTCCCCGAGCAAGGAACGTTTCAAGCAGTTAATTGTGCTACCCTCTTTCAGGAGAAACGCAGAAAAAAAATCATTCCATGTGCCTTTAACTCCTAGAGTCCTGAGCAAGTTAAGTTAACTCTTTCATGCTGATCATCCCAACATGAGCCGCAGGTGGTGGTTTGCAACATTTTCCCCCATGAACCTCCTCTCCCCCAATCCTACCCCCCTTCCCCGATACCCCTCTTTATCAGCCACATTTTCCCCTCATTCTTGATACCCTCACGTCCCCCATCCCTGTGATTCCCACACCTCCCTCTCTCTCAGTCCCCCCCAAGGCTTAGAGTCAGAAGGGGGTGGAATAAGTTGAATATCAGAAATGCAAATATGGGGGATCAGGGGGGATTGGAAGACAGCAGTAGATTAGGGGGGAGGAATAAATAGTGGGACAGAGAGAGGTAAGGGGTGGGGAGAGATGGGATGGGGTAGGGGAGATGGAGAGAGAAGGAGATATTGGGGAGGAGCAGAGAGGTTGTGATGGGGAAGAAAGTGGGGGAAGGGGGAGAAAGAGAGAAAGGAGGCTGAAATAGAAAGGAGTGGGAGAGAGAAGAGGAGGAGGGGTGGGAGAGAGAAGAGGAGGAGGGGTGGGAGAGAGGAGAGGAGAAGGGGTGGTAGAGAGAAGAGGAGGAGGGGATGGGAGAGAGGAGAGGAGGAGGAGTGGGAGAGAAAATAGGTGGAGGGGGTGGGAGAGAGGAGAGGAGGAGGGGGTGGGAGAGAGAAGAGGATGAGGGGTGGGAGAGAGAAGAGGTGGAGGGGGTGGGAGAGAGGAGAGGAGGAGGGGGTGGGAGAGAGAATAGGAGGAGGGTGGGAGAGAGATGAGGAGGAGGGATGGGAGGGAGAAGAGGAGGAGGGGGTGGGAGAGAGGAGAGGAGGAGGGGTGGGAGAGAGGAGAGGAGAAGGGGTGGGAGAGAGAAGAAGAGGAGGGGGTGGGAGAGAGGAGAGGAGGAGGGATGGGAAAGAGAAGAGGAGGAGGGGTGGGAGAGAGGAGAGGAGGAGGGGTGGGAGGGAGAAGAGGAGGAGGGGTGGGAGAGAGAAGAGGAGGAGGGGTGGGAGGGAAAAGAGGAGGAGGGGTGGGAGGGAGAAGAGGAGGAGGGGTGGGAGAGAGGAGAGGAGGAGGGGTGGGAGGGAGAAGAGGAAAAGGGGTGGGAGAGAGAAGAGGAGGAGGGGTGGGAGGGAAAAGAGGAGGAGGGGGGGAGAGAGGAGAGGAGGAGGGGTGGGAGAGAGAAGAGGAGGAGGGGTGGGAGAGAGGAGAGGAGGAGGGGTGGGAGAGAGAAGAGGAGGAGGGGGTGGGAGAGAGGAGAGGAGGAGGGGTGGGAGAGAGGAGAGGAGGAGGGGTGGGAGAGAGGAGAGGAGGAGGGGGTGGGAGGAGAGGAGGAGGGGTGGGAGAGAGGAGAGGAGGAGGGGTGGGAGAGAGAAGAGGAGGAGGGGTGGGAGGGAGGAGAGGAGGAGGGGTGGGAGAGAGAAGAGGAGGAGGGGTGGGAGGGAAAAGAGGAGGAGGGGTGGGAGGGAGAAGAGGAGGAGGGGTGGGAGAGAGGAGAGGAGGAGGGGTGGGAGGGAGAAGAGGAAAAGGGGTGGGAGAGAGAAGAGGAGGAGGGGTGGGAGGGAAAAGAGGAGGAGGGGTGGGAGAGAGAAGAGGTGGAGGGGGTGGGAGAGAGGAGAGGAGGAGGGGGTGGGAGAGAGAAGAGGAGGAGGGTGGGAGAGAGATGAGGAGGAGGGATGGGAGGGAAAAGAGGAGGAGGGGGTGGGAGAGAGGAGAGGAGGAGGGGTGGGAGAGAGGAGAGGAGGAGGGGGGGGGAGAGAGGAGAGGAGGAGGGGTGGGAGAGAGAAGAGGAGGAGGGGGTGGGAGAGAGGAGAGGAGGAGGGATGGGAAGAGAAGAGGAGGAGGGGTGGGAGAGAGGAGAGGAGGAGGGGATGGGAGAGAGGAGAGGAGGAGTAGTGGGAGAGAAAATAGGTGGAGGGGGTGGGAGAGAGGAGGGGAGGAGGGGGTGGGAGAGAGAGAG
>CM050167.1:3644896-3657396 GCA_027410445.1 Discoglossus pictus
GGGCATTTTTTGGGGTTACATTTTCTGGGCATGAGTGACTGAGCCAGGGCTTTTTGGGGGGTTACATTTCCTGGGCATGAGTGACTGAGCCAGGACAGTGTTGGGGTTACATTCCCCGGGTATGAGTGACTGAGCCAGGGCAGTGTTGTGTTACATTCCCTGGGCATGAGTGACTGAGCCTGGGTAGTGTTGGGGTTACATTCCCTGGGCATGAGTGACTGAGCCAGTGCAGTGTTGGGGTTACATTCCCTGGGCATGAGTGACTGAGCCAGGGCAGTGTTGGGGTTACATTCCCTGCGCATGAGTGACTGAGCCAGGGCAGTGTTGGAGTTACATTCCCTGGGCATGAGTGACTGAGCCAGGGCAGTTTTGTTGTTACATTCCCCGGGCATGAGTGACTGAGGCAGGGCAGTGTTGGGGTTACATTCTCTGGGCATGAGTGACTGAGCCAGTGCAGTGTTGAGGTTACATTCCCTGGGCATGAGTGACTGAGCAAGTGCAGTGTTGGGGTTACATTCCCTGGGCATGAGTGACTGAGCCAGGGCATTTTTTGGGGTTACATTTTCTGGGCATGAGTGAATGAGCCAGGGCTTTTTGGGGGGTTACATTTCCTGGGCATGAGTGACTGAGCCAGGACAGTGTTGGGGTTACATTCCCCGGGTATGAGTGACTGAGCCAGGGCAGTGTTGTGGTTACATTCCCTGGGCATGAGTGACTGAGCCTGGGTAGTGTTGGGGTTACATTCCCTGGGCATGAGTGACTGAGCCAGTGCAGTGTTGGGGTTACATTCCCTGGGCATGAGTGACTGAGCCAGGGCAGTGTTGGGGTTACATTCCCTGCGCATGAGTGACTGAGCCAGGGCAGTGTTGGAGTTACATTCCCTGGGCATGAGTGACTGAGCCAGGGCAGTGTTGGGATTACATTCCCCGGGCATGAGTGACTGAGCCAGTGCAGTGTTGGGGTTACATTCCACAGGCATGAGTGACTGAGCCAGTGCAGTGTTGGGGTTACATTCCCCGGGCATGAGTGACTGAGCCAGTGCAGTGTTGGGGTTACATTCCCTGGGCATGAGTGACTGAGCAAGTGCAGTGTTGGGGTTACATTCCCCAGGTATGAGTGACTGAGCCAGTGCAGTGTTGGGGTTACATTCCCCAGGCATGAGTGACTGAGCCAGTGCAGTGTTGGGGATACATTCCCTGGGCATGAGTGACTGAGCAAGTGCAGTGTTGGGGTTACATTCCCTGGGCATGAGTGACTGAGCCAGGGCTTTTTGGGGGGTTACATTTCCTGGGCATGAGTGACTGAGCCAGGGCAGTGTTGGGTTTGCATTTCCTGGTCATGAGTGACTGAGCCAGTGTAGTGTTGGGGTTACATTCCAGGAGCATGAGTGACTGAGCCAGTGCAGTGTTGGGGTTACATTCCCTGGGTTCAGCACCGCACCCTCCAGCCCAACATACCTGTGTGTAAGTGAGGAGTTAAAGCTGCTGCTGCTAGAAGAGCCCTCACTAACAAATATACTGAGCAGAGAATCATGTGCACTAATCTAGGTCTTTTTTATATGTAAATCTCAAGCAACCAGAAACTACATTTATCCGACATCTAGTAATCCCTGGGGGTGCAGGCTATCTGAGACCCTACTGTACATAGAGACAGCTGTATAAATAATTACAATAAAACAATGCTAGTTGACCACAATACAAATTCATATCTGTGTGTAGTGCCCATTTTATCTACCTAAAACACCTACAGTGGATATAAAAAGTCTATACACCCCTGTTAAAATGTCATGTTTCTGTGCTGTAAAAAAAATTAGACAAAGATAAATCATTGCAGAACTGTTTCCACCTTTAATGTGACCTATAAACTGTACAACTCAATTGAAAAACAAACTGAAATCTTTTAGGTGGAGGGAAGAAATTAAAAAAAGAAAAACAGTGTGGTTGCATAAGTCTGCACACCCTCTTATAATTGGTGATGAAGCTGTGTTCAGAATTAAGCAATCACATTCCAAATTGTGTTAAATAGGAGTCAGCATACACCTGCCATCATTTAAAGTGCCTCTGATTAACCCCAAATAAAGCTCAGCTGCTCTAGTTGGTCTTTCCTGAAAATTTCTTAGTTGCATCCAACAGAAAAAGCTATGGTCCACAGAGAGCTTCCAAAGCATCAGAGGGATCTCATTGTTAAAAGGTATCAGTCAGGAGAAGGGTACAAAAGAATTTCCAAGACATTAGATATACCAAGGAACACAGTGAAGACAGTCATCATCAAGTGGAGAAAATATGGCACAACAGTGACATTACCAAGAACTGGAGCTCCCTCCAAAATTGATGAAAAGACGAGCCGAAAACTGGTCTGGGAGGCTACCAAGAGGCCTACAGCAACATTAAAGGAGCTGCAGGAATATCTGGCAAGTACTGGCTGTGTGGTACATGTGACAACAATCTCCCGTATTCTTCATATGTCTGGGCTATGGGGTAGAGTGGCAAGACGAAAGCCTTTTCTTACAAAGAAAAACATCCAAGCCAGGCTACATTTTGCAAAAACACATCCCAAAAGCATGTGGGAAAAGGTGTTATGGTCTGATGAAACCAAGGTTGAACTTTTTGTCCATAATTCCAAAAGATATGTTTGGTGCAAAAACAACACTGCACATCACCAAAAGAACACCATACCCACAGTGACGCATGGTGGTGGCAGCATCATGCTTTGGGGCTGGAACTGGGGCCTTAGTTAAGATAGAGGGAATTATGAACAGTTCCAAATACCAGCCAATATTGGCACAAAACCTTCAGGCTTCTGCTAGAAAGCTGAACATGAAGAGGAACTTCATCTGTCAGCACGACAACGACCCAAAGCATACATCCAAATCACCAAAGGAATGGCTTCACCAGAAGAAGATTAAAGTTTTGGAATGGCCCAGCCAGAGCCCAGACCTGAATCTGATTGTGATCTGAAGAGGGCTGTGCCCAGGAGATGCCCTCGCAATCTGACAGAGCAAAGAAGAGTGGGCAAATCTTGCCAAGTCACAATGTGCCATGCTGATAGACTCATACCCAAAAAGACTGATCACAAGGGGCTTCAACAAAGTATTAGTTTAAGGGTGTGCAGACTTGTGCAACCATAATATTTTATTTTTATATTTTTTCTTCCCTCTACCTAAAAGATTTCAGTTTGTTTTTCAATTGAGTTGTACAGTTTATAGGTCACATTAAAGGTGGAAAAAGTTCTGAAATGATTTATCTTTGTCTCATTTTTTTACAGCACAGAAACCTGACATTTTAACAGGGGTGTGTAGACATTTTATATCCACTCTAGGTCTCATGGATAGCCAAGCCAATTAACATAACTTTAACCTCACCACTTATCTTATATCCATTTAGTAAAGTACAATGTTTTTCTGAATTTACATCTGATTCCTCCAACTCAGTGAATCTGGGGATTTTTCCCCCTGAAGCCGTGATAACAAATTCCCAATAAAACCAACATCCGCGTTTTCGGTAGCGCCCCGCACAGCCCCGTGAAGCTTAGTGAATCAGGCGCAGCCCTTCTTGCCTCTTAGTTGCAGGAACCAACTGAACCCACCAATGGGTATATTTCGTTTCTGGGTGACCTTGTCTCGGGTCGCCCGCTGAAACATTTCTTATATACGCTGTAAGTATTTCTGTTTAGTTTTCTTTGAACATTAAATGACACGTATATTTCCTGTAACCATATATGTAAATAAAGTATATATCACCATGTGAGGTCTAAGCCGTGTGCCATATCCGTGTAAAGATCCTCCATGTGTGTCGTGCTTACACCGGTCCATATGGAGCCCCAGCTGTACATCAGTCCAAGCCATTACTCCATGCCAGGAAACCAACAAGGGCTGAGAACATTCCCCAAATGTGATGTGAATAACCCACAGTGTTTACAGGATGGGCCCGAACAATGCGCACCTTGTGTACCAGACGTTACTTCCACATGCCTTCAGATACATTCATGCACATGGCATCCTAATGGCCTCAATGTGCTGGCCAGTGATGCACGCCTGCGCTTCCAGCTCTGTATACCTGGACAAATACATCAGAGAAGACAAGTTGCACCAACTAAAGTAGAGCACACAGAGCCTGGCATCCAATGGGAACCAACCTGGAGATCACAGATTGAATATATCACAAGTCAGAGGTCAATAAATAACTGTATATATTGATACCATAGGTGCTACTGGCCGTATACAATGGAACATTATCATAACTTTGTATATTATTTTAAGCTTCAGTTATAGACAAAGGTCCAATGTGGTGGTCGTACAGTAGGATTTCATAGGTTTATTTAGTAAATAATTAACAAAATCAACAAAATCTATTTGAACACAACATATAAAAATATTTGCGTATATTTAAACTTTAGTGTTTCAGATATCAGCAGATATAGTTTTCTCCACTCCAGATAGGAGTCTTTATCTGTTCCCTTTCCTGCTTAGGCTGATAAAAAAAGAAAAATGACAACAGTCACATGAGTAGATCTTCCCTCACCCCCTACACACCTAACAGGGGTGGAGATAAGCAGCTCTGCTAGCCCTTGAAACACTAATGTTCAAATGTATGTTTTAAAGATATACTGAATTTAGTTTATAAAAGTACAGATTTTATTTCTAATCAGTTTAACAATACTGAGCCACATGGGGGGGGGGGAGTGCCTGCAATGATTTATAGTGAGCCACATTGGGGGGGGGGGGGGGGGTCCATGCATTGACCTATACTGAGCCACATTGGGGCCCCAGGCAGTGATCTCTACTAAGCCACATTGGGGGGACTATGTATTAATCTATACCGAGCCATGTTGGGGGTCCATGCATTGATTGGTACAGAGCCACATTGGGAGGGGGGAGGGGGGTCAATGTATTAATCTATACTAAGCTACATTGGGGGATTCATACATTGGCCTTTTCTGAGCCACATTTGGGTTTCAAGCATTGATTTGCACTGAGCCACATTGGATAGTCCTTGCATTGTCCTATACTGAGTCTCATGGGGGGGGGGGTACATGCATTAATCTATAATGAGCCACGTTGTTGGGGGGTTCATGCATTGATCAATACAGAGCCACATTGGGAGGGGGGGGGTCAATGTATTAATCTATACTAAGCTACATTGGGGGTTGATGCATTGATCTATACTGAGCCACATTGGGGGATTCATACATTGGCCTTTTCTGAGCCACATTTGGGTTTCAAGCATTGATTTGCACTGAGCCACATTGGATAGTCCTTGCATTGTCCTATACTGAGTCTCTTGGGGTGGGGGGGGTACATGCATTGACCTATACTGAGCCACATTGGAGTGAACTATGGATTGACCTATACTGCACCATATTGGGGGCTCTATGCATTGGCCTATACTTTGTCACATTGGGGGGGGGGGGGGGGGGGGTATTGAGCCACATCTGCGCTAGAGCCCTACAATGCAGACCCCTACTCATTATTCAGTAAAGCTGAGCAGTGATGTATTCCTAAGGTCTCCTCCCTCGAGCTCTGTCCCCAGTGGGTGTAATTCACCAGTGGATCCGTCACAGAGCTCACTGCGCACTTACATTATATTGTATATAAACCCCCACCAGATGGACCACAAACGCTCTGATGACTTTGCCCCCATGTTGCCCCTTTTGGTTATTCTGTTACTGGCCAGGAACTTATCTCCAGATAAAGTCACAGATAACGTTGCAGGGTCTTAGACACGGAATAATAACAGGAAATATCTGCAACTTTGTATCAGTTAAAATCAAACTAAATATAAAATGTACCAGGACTGCGGATCTCAGTGTTTTATCTGTAACTAAACTTGAGGAAAACGTTTGTAGAGAGCAAAACTATAAAAACTTGCTTTCTCAAGAGGGTGTGTCATTGTAAACTAATGAGCTCTCCATTATAATTACTGAAATCAAGGGTAGTTTTAAGTACCACATTCTTATTGTGCAAAATGAAGCTTCCTTTAAATTCAAATTTCAGAAATTTGACCAAATTGGAAGAATCTGCAGCAATATAACTGCATTTAAATGTAAGAAATGAGACGCTGTTGTTTAATTTAGATTTTAAATATAGGGTTACAGTGACCCCTTAAGGCTGTTGGCGCTCTTCCTTCAGCAGACCTTCCTGGTGACCCTTGAGATTCCCCTTCAGTCCGGTCCTCGAGTGATAGCAGATGGTCAGATTGCTCCAATATTGTCTTATAACTCAATCAATGTCAGTACCGCAGTTACTGGAGCCATAATCCTCAGGTCCAATCCTCCAAATTACTAACAGAGATTATTTGGGGATTACATTAACCCCTGCACCTCCCGGGGGGTGGTCATTCAGAGCTCTGTGCTGATGGATTTCTTGAAATGAAAGGGTTAACAGCAAAGGAGGGCGGAAAATAAATAACCTCATTTTGTGAAGTTTTATTCTTTGATTCTTTAATTAATTGAAAGTCACATTAGGGGAACGTGTAACGAGCTGCCATCTCTGACGCCAAACGAGACTTAATGAATTAAACGCTCTCATACCATGAGGTATATCTGCTCAACAGCAGTGGGGTGATACATTAATTATATATATATATATATAAGGGGAGGGGGGCAAAGCTCTATGCAATCTGTCTCCCCCAAGGCAGGGTGATAATGCATTGCATATATATATATACAGTATCTCACACGTCAGTGCACCCCTCACATGTACATATGTTATTATATCTTCTCATGTGACAACACTGAAGACATGCCCCTCTGCTTCAATGTGAAGTAGTAAGTGTACGGCCTGTATAACAGTGTAAATGTGCTGTCCCCCCAAAATAACTCAACACACCACCATTAATGTCTAAGCCATTGGCAACAAAAGTGAGTACACCCCTAAGTGGAAATGTCCAAGTTGGGCCCAAAGTGTCAATATGTTGTGTGGCCGCCATTATTTTCCAGCATTGCCTTAACCCTCATGGACATGGAGGTCACCAGAGCTTCACAGGTTGCCACTGGAGTCCTCTTCCACTCCTCCATAATGACATCACGGAGCTGGTGGATGTTAGAGACCTTGCGCTCCCCCACCTTCCATTTGAGGATGCCCCACAGATGCTCAGTAGGGTTTAGGTCTGGAGACATGCTTGGCCAGTCCATCACCTTTACCTTCAGCTTCTTTAGCCAGGCAGTGGTCATCTTGGAGGTGTTTGGGGTCGTTATCATGTTGGAATACTGCCCGGCGGCCCAGTGTCCGGAGGGGATCATGCTCTGCGTCAGTATGTCACATGTTGGCATTCATGGCTCCCCCAATGAGCTGTAGCTCCCCAGTGCGGGAAAATGTAGTTTTATCCCAAAATGGGTAGAAATTACTTATTTGTATGATATGAATAATTTTCCTGTAAATCTGTAATTTATTCCTCTCTCCTAGTTTTAGTCATTTACCAATCTCACTAATAATGAGACAAGTGCGCTTAATTATATTATATATTATATTTTTTTATTATATTATATATTTTATGCTTTATAATATTATATACTTTATTATATTTTGATTATATACTTTATATAATTATTATAGTATATCTTATATACTTTAATATATTATGGATTATATATTTTATTATATTAAAAACATTATTATATTATTGATTAAATATGTTATTATATATTTTATGCTTTATTTTATTATATTTGGATTATACACTTTATTATATTATTTATTATATACTTTATAATACCAATATTATCTATTTTAGTTCAAATCTTTTGTATGTTTATGATGAGCAAATTTGTGTAATAAAAGGATTAAGTGGCTGTGTAATGTGCTGCAGAAAGCAGGACGAGGAGCGCCGAGCACTTTTATCCCAAGTGGGAACGAGAATACTCATTGACGTAATCCAAGTAAATCAGTTGTCCGGATCTTTTTTCTCGCACTATATCCAGAGAATGGCTTTCCAGGCGCTTTGTTGTGAGGGTGGAAGGATCGGTCGTGGTTGGCCCTTGAGCCGTCGCGTTTCTCCATATGAATGGGCCTTAAACTGGAAGCTCATTAAAAAAAAGTCCTCATGTGCAAAGTGTCTGGGTCTTGGTGCATGATGGGAGCTTTGTTTCATCAAAGGGAATATATTAGATTTGTGTGTAAATAGTGCGCTTTTCTGGGAGATAATTAACCTGCTCGGCGCTGCGAACTTATTTACATCTTAATGTCGGATCTTCTGAGATAATCTGACATCTTGTCGGCGATTCCACGCAATGACATATAGAATAGATCCCATGACTTGTGTCCAACTCTTCATTTGAAATGTCTTCTCTTGTTAGTAAATAAATCATCCGGTACGCCCGGTACGCGCGGCGCTCTGCTCATCAGGCGTGTGCATCACTATATTCCCTAAGATTGACTGCAGGAGCTTCTTATTCTTTCACTGGTGATATTAGCATGTCTCCCTAAGGGTGATCGTGTTCTCCAGACGTGGACCCCGTGCTCACTGTACCTTCAGGGGATCAGCTTCTCACTGACGAAGCCCAGCTAAGGTCGAAACGTACATCTGGGGTTTACTGTTCCTCCTGTTCAGGGTAGAATTGCCTGGTATTTCAGGGCTGGATTGCTCTACCGAGTGAGACCAGACTGATGTATTACAGGATCTCTCCCTGTGATGGCCGCTCTCAGGGTAGATTATCGCGCCCATAGCGCTAACCTATTAGTTCTTTCTCTGACTGAGCGCCTCTGATTTGCTTTTTGAATATCTATGTTATGGGACAGAATCAGAACAAGTGGAAGACATTATTATTATTATTATTATTATTATTATTATTATTATTATTTGTAATGCGCCAGCATATTCCGTAGCGCTAAAGACATAATACCTCCTCCTTTGGGGCTGATTTCCCAACTTGTCCCAATATCATCCAGTCCTTGATAGATCATCATCGTGGAGTAAAACGTCTCTAAGTGACGGGTCCCATGAGACGGGTCCTGATTACTCATTAACGAGTGGAACCGGCGACGAGCTCCATCTCCTTTAAGTGACGAGTTAAATCAATAACCGGCGCGCGGCCAGGACACGGATGGGAAGAAGCTCGAAAGTCCAGATCTGAACAAAAGAATAAAAATAGTAAGAAACTAAAATCCCTCCCAGAAAACAGTCAGAATATTACTGTATTTTATATAATAGATCATTTCTTATCACAATTTTTCTCTCCTGTATTCAAAATATTATTGTAATTTCCTTTGTGTAGATGAGTGGTGTATAGTGTAGAAAAGTTATATTAAAGTTAGACGGGCACAGTAGTTTCCTCCTGCCCGGACCTGTTATTTTTTTGTGTGTCATTCAGTAGTGTCCGACTCTCTGTGACCTCATGGACCGTAACACATGTCCATGCTGATCCACTTGGTTTTCATGGCAAAGATACCAGAGTGGGTTGCCAGTTCCTTTTCCAGTGTGCCACAGCATACAGCTCATGGTATTCCAAGGTGGTCTCCCATCCAAGTACTGATCAAGCCTAACGCTGCATGGCTTCAGGGTGGTGTGACCTCTTGGTTCCCTGACTGGAATCAAACCAATGTCGCAGCAGTGAAAGCACCGAAGCCTACCCACTGGATACTATCCCTTTAAGTGTAAAACAACACAGGGGCCCGGTGTGAGCAGTACTAGGTAACAGGTCTGTGCCGTCTGGTAGTGGCATCGCATTGTAGACTCATTTGCTTGTTCCCGCCTACTTTCCCAGAGTGCAGTGCAATAATTATTTCTCTGAATTCTGAGCAGGAAATGTGTTTTTTTTAACTTACTTTTAGACGTCCAAATGTGACACAAATGTGCTATTTTTTTACTGTGGACCGGCAGCTTAAAGGTATACTGTAGTACTTTAAATATTTTTAGAAGGTTAAAACATGAAGACAACCTGTCCCTTTAAAAACGATAAACATTAAAACATTGCCTAAAACCTATCAGTTGTAATAAATACAATCTTGTTCTTTATATGCTCGAGAGAACGTTTGGGATTACAGGGGCCCTTTAATGAAGACCCCACCTGGCCTTCCAGAATATTCCTTATTTTACAGATATGAGCAGCTGAATATTAAAGTTACCTGTTTTACTTCATAAAATCATACAAATAGTCCCTGCATGGGTCTGCCCTCTGCAGCTCATGAAGACACAGCCTCTGCTGTACTTGCTGTGTTGTGTCTCATACTAACCAATCAGTGGCCATCTCTCAGTAACATTTTGCAACATGCTGCTGAGATGTGGTTCCTGATAGGTTAGGACACTACATTGCACATCCAGTACATGTCAGTAACACCTGGGAACCTTCGGTATCCCTTTACTGAATAAATAAGATGAATATGTGGCGCAGTCGCCGCGCGTTCCTACCTCGGCTGGGGGGGGGGGGGGGTTGGTGGTAGCTACATAATTATTTTAAACCATAAAAAGCAATAAGTGACTTTGCCCAAATTCAGCCGAGGCCTCGAAATGTGATTAAAATACAACAATAATTATAAATATCTGCAAATCCTGCAGCGCCAGAAGCCGCCGGTCACCTGTAGGAAGGAAACAAGAACAGCGCGAGAGGACGCGGCGCGCAGGACAAACACAAACAGGCGCTCACATTATTACTGCTTCTTATCACATATATAGTTGTGGATCTTGCGATGTTGGTAACGCACTCGCAGCCCTCGCGAGGCGAGCCATTGAAGCATGCGGGACTTAGCCTGCAATGAGCGCACAGGCGCTCGTCGCAAGGCCCCCTTGGCTCGCATCACCCTGTACTACCTGGCTCCTGCCAGTAGCTCAAGCACGTACCTGGATACAACCCTGCCAGCAGCGCCGCACTCCGTCTTCTCCTCTGCGGCTCCCGTCCTCTGGCCGGAACTACTTTCTGGATCAAGCTACGCAAATGCGCGCCTTGATCCAGAAAGTAGTTCCGGACGGAGGACAGGAGCCTCAGAGGAGGTGAGTGCGGTGCGGTGCTGCTGGCAGGGTTGTATCCAGGTACGAGACACAGGGGAGGTAGGAAAGTAGACAAGGGAGGGAGAGGTGGGGGAACAGAGACACAAGGGTGGGAGAGGGGGGAAGGAGACACGAGGGGGAAAGAGAGAGGAGGAAAGGAGGAACCGGAGAGGGGGGAAATGAGACACAGGGGAGGGAGATGGGGAAAAGGAGATTCAGGGAGGGAGAGGGGGAAAGGAGGAACAGGAGAGGGGGAAAGGAGGAACAGGAGAGGGGGAAAAGGAGATACAGGGAGGGAGATGGGGGAAAGGAGGTACAGGAGAATGGGGAAATGAGACACAGGGGAGGGAGATGGGGGGAGGAGACAAAGGGGAGAGAGAGGTGGAAAAAGGAGAGGGGGGAAGGAGACACAGGGAGGGATATGGGGGAAAGGAGACACAGGGAGGGAGAGGGGAAAGGAGGTACTGGAGATGGAGATGCGGGAAGGAGACATGAGGGGGGAGGGTGAAGGGGGAAGGAGACACAGGGGAGGGATATGGGGGAAAGGAGACACAGGGAGGGAGAGGGGAAAGGAGGTACTGGAGATGGAGAGGGGGGAAGGAGACATGACGGGGGAGGGAGAGGGGGGAAAGGAGACACAGTGGCAAAGGAGGAACAGGAGAGGGAGAGAGGGGGAAAGGAGACACAGGTGAGGGAGATGGGGGAAATGAGACACAGGGGAGGGAGATGGGGGGAGGAGACAAAGGGGAGGGAGAGGGGTAAAGGAGGTACAGTAGAGGGGGAGGGGGAGGAGACAAAGGGGAGGGAGAGGGGAGAAATGAGACACAGGGGAGGGAGAGGGGGAAAGGAGACACAGGGGAGAGAGGGGAGGGGAAGGAGACACACGGAAGGGGGAAGAAGACACAGGGGAGGGTTGGGCAAGATAAGTGAGAAGTGGTGGGTTTGCCAAGGCCAGCGAAGCCGCTCATTGTGCGGCTCGCGATGAGGGGCCCTTACAGGGGGGAGAGCCAAACAGCATTGCCAGCTTTCAAATTTTGTTCCCATCATTTTTAATTGGGCAATTTCCTAGTATTTATATAATTCATTATGTTTCATTTATTGTTCATACCTATTGTTGATGTGTTAATACTTTGTTGTGTTGTTGATACTTTTGTTGTTGTGTTGATACTTTGTTGTTGTGTTGATACTTTGTTGTTGTGTTGATACTTTGTTGTGTTGTTGATACTTTTGTTGTTGTGTTGATACTTTGTTGTTGTGTTGATACTTTGTTGTTGTGTTGATACTTTGTTGTGTTGTTGATACTTTTGTTGTTGTGTTGATACTTTGTTGTTGTGTTGATACTTTGTTGTTGTGTTGATACTTTGTTGTGTTGTTGATACTTTGTTATAGGCCAGAGATTTTCAGAAGATATTAAATAAACTGGCTGTACATCTCACTAGGTAAATAATTCCTGTGATATTTAGCATTGTTTGTGTGGAATCATTATGCAAATTTGCTGTTAACTATAATTAGTAACATTTTGTTTGTTTATTTGATGGTAAAAACAATGTCCTCCAGTGTTATCATGCAATTAGATTCCTA
>CM050167.1:3662396-3817396 GCA_027410445.1 Discoglossus pictus
TATAATGCATTATATAAATGGGTCAGTGAGGCCCAGGCCTAGGGAGGCAGCAACTATCATTTAAATGTAAAATAATAATAACAATAATAATAATGTTTACATTTACTTGATGTGTATCCGCCATGCCCACTTTTGGAGTAGAGGAGCCATATTTACACATACTGGACGGTGACCTTACTGAGGTCACAGAACTGTTGTTGATACAAAAGTTACTTTTGTAATATATAAATCCTGTATTTACACCCGATAGATAGTGGGCGGCAACTCCCTTTATGATTGGGCTTAATGGCATCATATTGGGCTACTGAAATAATATTACTATGAAACTCTGCAAAGCTCTGTCCCCTCAGGAGGACTGAAGGAGTTAACCTCTCTGCTCAGTAATTAGCTGCACCTGGGCAGCCCTGATTTAATACTGCTCCTGGAGTATGGGGGGCTGCCTATGGACTGATTGTTTACAGTTTGTCTGACCTGGAGAAAGATACACACAGCGAGACAGCAGCCTGGAGCTTGTGACCACTTGAAGCAGAGTGTAGACCTGGAAATCTGAAGAATACAGACCGGTGATTATTGGGATGTTTTGCTCCATCCAGGTTTAGCTGGTTATTGAGGAAACTGTATATTAGTTAAGATCGTGCTCAGTGGAAGCTGGTCCTATTTTCTTTGATCTTTGTATGAGTGGCTAAAATTTTAGTAAAACTTGGAAAAGTCCAAACAGCCTCATGCATTGCGTCCTGTATCAAAGTGCCGGAAACACAAACCCGGCGGTCACTGGGAGCGGGTCACACATATAGCAGCATTAATGGACTCCTATCTCAGGGTATTATATACACATATTGTAAGCTCTTGGGACTAGGGACCCAGCTGTCTGCAGATTCGTATCGCACTTTACCTGTACTCGCTGTACCTTATCCTACCCTGTAATAGCGCTACGGAAAGTAATAATAACCATATTATTATTATTCTTAGTGTCAGACGCTGGGGGGCCGGTAATACTTTGGTAATACTGAAGGGACATGAAATAAAAGCTCCCCAGAGATACAGACTTTAACCCTTTGTATGTAGAGGGATTCCTGGATTGAGTCCTCGCAGGCTCGAGGGCCTCGGGTGCTGCTTCCTTTTGCTCCAGACTTCTGTTTTACATTGGCTCTTACAAGAAGAATTCTGGGTAAAAGAGAGGTTATGACCCCACCCTACAGTGACCACAGAAGCTAATCATTTTGCACATTTTTTTTATAGGTTGTGCAATCAGTATTTGCTCTGACATTGTTGCACAAACAGTTTGCAGAGAAGTTAATAATTGAATACATTAAAGGGATATTGCAGGTCCCTGGGGGATACTAGGTGTATAATATCCCTGGGTATCTATTTACTGGCGTGTACTTATCAGCTCTGTGTTCACTGCACGCGTCTCGTGTTATTCTGGATAAGACATTGCACAGGATGAATAGATCCCTCCAGACATCAGTCCGGAGACGTCTCATCCTCTTCCTTGTCCTTAAAGTAAATGCAAAATGAAAAATGACATTGTGCTGAATAAGCTCAGCGACCTGCGGAAGCCTCGTTGTGAAAATGACAAAACGCGTCGATTATTCACAACAAAACAGAGTCAAATCACCCAGAAAGGAGCGCCTGAGAGCGAAACCGCAGCCCGTGAGAGACAGACCCCTCTTGTTCTGGTCTTCTGGCAGCCGACCTCCTCATCACTGGACAGTCCTAGACTGTGCGCATAGGAACATAGGCAACCAAAAAGGCCCACCTAGTCTGCTCATTCTGTCTACCTAAAGTTTTGGGTTTAATTAATCCTTAGGATGGTCTTACATGTATCCCAGGCATGCTTGAATTCCTTACCATATGCGAAGGCTGATCCACTTATCTACTATACTTTATATAAAATACTTTCACACCATAAAACTTCAAATCATTACCTCTTGTTCTTACATTTCGCAACATATTAATGTCATAGAAGTTGTGTCTTTAACCCCTGCACCACTTTAGTCACCTCCTAAGCAGGTAGAATCAGTAATGCCCCTGGCATTGGTGGCCAGCAAGGGTCCCGGGCATTGCTGCCCAGTAAGGGTCCCTGGTATTGGTGGTCAGTAAGGGTCCCTTGCATTAATGGCCAGTAAGGGGCCCGGTTTGGTGGCCATGAAGGGGCCCGGTTTGGTGCCCAGTAAGAGTCTCTGGTATTGGTGGCCAGTAAGGGGCCTGGCTTGGTGGCCAGTAAGGGGCCTGGCTTGGTGGCCAGTAAGGGTCCATGGTATTGGTGGCCAGTAAGGGGTCCGGCTTGGTGCCCAGTAAGAGTCCCTGGTATTGGTGGCCAGTAAGGGGCCCGGCTTGGTGCCCAGTAAGAGTCCCTGTTATTGGTGGCCAGTAAGGGGTCTGGCTTGGTGCCCAGTAAGGGGCCCGGCTTGGTGCCCAGTAAGAGTCCCTGGTATTGGTGGCCAGTAAGGGGCCCGGCTTGGTGCCCAGTAAGAGTCCCTGGTATTGGTGGCCAGTAAGGGGTCCAGCTTGGTGCCCAGTAAGAGTCCCTGTTATTGGTGGCCAGTAAGGGGCCCGGCTTGGTGCCCAGTAAGAGTCCCTGGTATTGGTGGCCAGTAAGGGGCCCGGCTTGGTGCCCAGTAAGAGTCCCTGTTATTGGTGGCCAGTAAGGGGTCCGGCTTGGTGCCCAGTAAGAGTCCCTGGTATTGGTGGCCAATAAGGGCCCGGCTTGGTGCCCAGTAAGAGTCCCTGGTATTGGTGGCCAGTAAGGGGTCTGGCTTGGTGCCCAGTAAGAGTCCCTGGTATTGGTGGCCAATAAGGGCCCGGCTTGGTGCCCAGTAAGAGTCCCTGGTATTGGTGGCCAGTAAGGGGTCTGGCTTGGTGCCCAGTAAGGGGCCCGGCTTGGTGCCCAGTAAGAGTCCCTGGTATTGGTGGCCAGTAAGGGGCCCGGCTTGGTGCCCAGTAAGAGTCCCTGGTATTGGTGGCCAGTAAGGGGTCCGGCTTGGTGCCCAGTAAGAGTCCCTGTTATTGGTGGCCAGTAAGGGGCCCGGCTTGGTGCCCAGTAAGAGTCCCTGTTATTGGTGGCCAGTAAGGGGCCCGGCTTGGTGCCCAGTAAGAGTCCCTGGTACTGGTGGCCAGTAAGGGGTCCGGCTTGGTGCCCAGTAAGAGTCCCTGGTATTGGTGGCCAGTAAGGGGTCCAGCTTGGTGCCCAGTAACAGTCCCTGTTATTGGTGGCCAGTAAGGGGCCCGGCTTGGTGCCCAGTAAGGGGCACGGCTTGGTGCCCAGTAAGGGTCCATGGTATTGGTGGCCAATAAGGGGCCCGGCTTGGTGGCCAGTAAGGGTCCATGGTATTGGTGGCCAGTAAGGGCTCCGGCTTGGTGGCCAGTAAGGGTCCCTGGTATTGGTGGCCAGTAAGGGCTCCGGCTTGGTGCCCAGTAAGCGTCCCTGGTATTGGTGGCCAGTAAGGGGTCCGGCTTGGTGCCCAGTAAGAGTCCCTGGTATTGGTGGCCAGTAAGGGGTCCGGCTCGGTGCCCAGTAAGAGTCCCTGGTATTGGTGGCCAGTAAGGGGTCCGGCTTGGTGGCCAGTAAGGGTCCCTGGTATTGGTGGCCAGTAAGGGCTCCGGCTTGGTGCCCAGTAAGCGTCCCTGGTATTGGTGGCCAGTAAGGGGTCCAGCTTGGTGCCCAGTAAGAGTCCCTGTTATTGGTAGCCAGTAAGGGGTCCAGCTTGGTGCCCAGTAAGCGTCCCTGGTATTGGTGGCCAGTAAGGGCTCCGGCTTGGTGGCCAGTAAGGGTCCCTGGTATTGGTGGCCAGTAAGGGCTCCGGCTTGGTGGCCAGTAAGGGTCCCTGGTATTGGTGGCCAGTAAGGGCTCCGGCTTGGTGCCCAGTAAGCGTCCCTGGTATTGGTGGCCAGTAAGGGGTCCAGCTTGGTGCCCAGTAAGAGTCCCTGTTATTGGTAGCCAGTAAGGGGTCCAGCTTGGTGCCCAGTAAGCGTCCCTGGTATTGGTGGCCAGTAAGGGGTCCGGCTCGGTGCCCAGTAAGAGTCCCTGGTATTGGTGGCCAGTAAGGGGTCCGGCTTGGTGCCCAGTAAGCGTCCCTGGTATTGGTGGCCAGTAAGGGGCCTGGCTCGGCCAAACACTGCACGTTTATTTCTCCACCCATTTTTTCCTGTGTTATTGTCCCTCTTCAGTGAACTTGTCACGCCGCGTCCTCTCCTGGTGGCGTCACATCCACAGCTCACACATTTATAATTTATGGTCTTCTGATCTTTTCTTCCTCTTTTTAGACCCATAAATCGTCCCATAAAGCCGTATATTCGGTGACAAGAATGAGGAAACGAGACGCTTTGTGTTTATCAGGTTCAGGTCCGTTTGGTAAAGTACTGACAGCTGGAGGGCTCCAGAATCATCTAAACGAATGCGCATAAAAGGGAAAGAAAAATACACAACATGTGGGTAAAAAAGGGATAAAAATGCAAATAATTTAGTCTCACTAATAAACAAGAGGCTGGAAATAATACAATTCTTTGTTTAGTAATAAAATACATTTTAGGTGAATGTAAACATATATTATCAGCTGGACCCAAATCCCCGGTCACTCCGCGCACAGGTCAGCCTGTTATTGTGGTCAGACCATGTCCAGTTTGGTCAGCTCCATAGTGCCATCTAGTGGCTGAATAACACAACTCATCATAAGAGCTGACTTAGGACTCGCGTTGCTAAAATAATAATTATCTTTACTGTAGAAACTGATTTTTCTTAGCTGTTTTTTTTTACTTTTATATAAAAAGGATGGAAAAAATGAATCAGTGAGCTACAAAAAAAAAGTGATTATTGTCCAATCTGCTCACGAATGTGAAGATATTGCACTAATTTACCACAATTATATTACGTTTTGAATCTTACTATTGTTTTAATTTCCTTCTGCTGCCCTTGAGATGTCCACCATGTTGGCCGGACATCCATCGCTCATAGTGTGAGGTGGGCGGGCAACAAGCTGTGAACCTCCATATTACATCTTCTGTGAAGCAGGGGACAGTTTTATTGGGTATTCTTGAATGTATCTGGAGCCAGTTGAAGGGTTTCAGATTTAGAGAAGACGGAAGGAATTAGAGGAGCGAGAGATGAAGAAGAAGAACCTGAGTGTAAAGTGTAGAGGGGAAGATGGGAAACAGTAGAGTAAAAGATTATTAAACTTTTATTATAATAGAAGTCACGTTCTGATTACAATACCATATATCTGCTGAGTATTTTTATCAGAATTCACAATATCAGTTAAATGTCTTATAAGTTTTGCCGGCTTATTAACAATTATCCGTTTATTGGCAACCTCCGTGCATGCTGACGTGCAATGGCCACATCTAGAAAATAAAATATAGTGTAGAGAGTATTTGTGAGAAAGAGGTTCATGAATCTGACCCTCATTTGTTCTTCTCTCTTCTCTCTTTGGACCAGTTGATACCAGTTATCACAATGGGTCTTGGTGTCCTTCATACAGAATTCAGTCATTGCCACCATATTCTATCCCGGGCCATACTTGTTTAGCCCTCCATCATCATCCTTACATGATCCTGTTGTAAGAGGTGGGTGGAGTAAGGACCATTCCTCATCATCTCATGCTTGGGATAGATAAGCCTAGTGCTATCACCTATATTAATCCCAGTAGTGATGGGAGAGCTGGACCATAAAGAAGGCTGAGCGCCGGAGAATTGACGCCTTTGCTTGGACTTGGACTTCAAGAAGATCCAATCCATACTACAGGAAATGATCATGAGGCTGAAGCTCAAATTTTTTGTCAATATCATGAGAAGACAGGATTCCCCCGAGAAGACTCTGATGCTGAGATGAGGAAATTGAAGCAATGGACATGAGCTTGATGGATCTCAGAGGGACAGTGGCTGCAGTCCATAAGGTACAGAGAGTTGGACGCATCTAAACAGCAATGTTCCCCATTGGGCTGATTTGATGGTGAGACCCAACATGGAGAGCCTTTTTGACACTAGAGCTGTGGGCGCTCGGACCTCCGGTGAGCTCCTTGGATTCTTTGAGACACTTTTATTTGCGTTGGAGCTTGGTTCGGGTTGGACATGGTTGCATTTCTTTGCTATATGTAGAACTGGAGAACACAGATGTACCATTTGGATGGAATATAATCCATTTCACGTGTGGCTGTAGGAAGCGTCCTCCATGTGACGGCAGTTTCCACCTAGTCGTCCAAACCATCATCACATTGTTTCGCTCGCGGTTCGCTGCTTTTTGCTCTTGAAAAGATACTTAACTTGACATATTTGTTTTCAAAGGGAACTTTCATTTTTTGTGGTTTCCACTTTGCCAGTCCTGCCTGAAACTATTCCACCATCGTCCATTTGCCTTGGATTTAAATGAAAGGTATAAAAGTGTTATTTGAAGGGAATAACCTCCTGGAGGAAATACTTTGGATTGGTATGAATTAGTATTATCTACGTGGAAGAATGTTTTTTTTTTTTTTTTAAATAAATGTTTTGCCAAATTTCAAGTCTGGAAAATAATTTAGATTTCCTACAAAAAGCTTCTTAGTGAGGGACGTTGTGCTCACATTGGATGGATCCGACAGGACGTTGGATCAGCGGATTAATGGAATATGGTCAAATAGATCAAAGTGTATCTAAAATGAATTTCCACTATTAGACTCTCTTGTTTTGTTGTCGTTTAGTTGTTCAGTTGTTTCTGACTCTCTGTGACCCTATGGAGCACAGAATGTTAGGAACATCTATTGTTATGTCTCTGGATGTGCTTATCCATAAGGTTATCTTGGTAACCTTTCCAGTTCCTTCCCCAGTAGACCATGATTTGTCTGACCTCTCTGCTGTGACCTGCTCATTTTGGGTAACGCTACATGGTATAGACCACAGCTTCATTGAATTACACATCTCGCATGCAACTATATATACTCTAAGCTGCATTGAAGGAAAGAGAGAAAGCGAAAGAGAGGAGAGAGAGAGAGAGAGAGAGAGAGAGAGAGAGAGAGAGAGACAGGAGGGGAGAGAGAGAGAGGAGAGAGAGGGGAGAAAGAGAGAGAGAGAGAAAAGAGGGAGAGAGAGAGAGAGGGAGAAAAAGAGAAGGGAGAGAGAGAGAGAGAGAGGAGGAGGGAGAGAGAGAGGAGAGGAGAGAGAGAGGGGAGAAAGAGGGAGAGAAAGAGAGAGAGAGAGAGGGCGGAGAGAGAGAGAGAGAAAGAGAGAAGGGAGAGAGAGAGAGAGAGAGAGAGAGGAGGGGAGAGAGAGAGAGGAGAGAGAGTGGGGAGAGAGAGAGATGGGAGAAAGAGAGAGAGAGAGAGAAAGAGAGGAGAGAGAGAGAGGGGAGAGAGAGAGAGGGGAGAGAGAGAGAGAGGGAGAGAGAGAGAGAGGCAGAGGTGAGTCACACCCCAAGAGTGTCCAGCATGGGCTAAGCATTAGTATGTCCTGTACATGTGTAGCACGGCCGGGACCGATAGAGGAGAAGTGAGACCTTATAGGTGAACGTAAACAAATATTATTATTGTTCTGGTGAAACAGGTTGGGTATCCCTGTCTTAAAGTGATAGAGTTGCTATTCTGCTCAGCCTGGCTCTTGTAACAATGTTGCGGTGACTTTGTTCAATGCATTTCTTTTGAAGCACAGACAAAAGAAAGAAGTAGTGACTGTTGCTTTTTTAGTTTTGTATTATAAATATGTTTACTTATTATTATTAGTATTATTATTAATATTATGTATTTATTTTATGTACAGTGCCTTGCAAAAGTATTCACCCCTTGGCATTTTTCGTGTTTTGTTGTCTCACAACCTGGAAGTAACATGGATTGTTTGAGGATTTGCATCATTTCATTAACAGAACATGCCACAACTTGGAAGAGGTTTTTTTTATTTTTTTATTGTGAAGCAAACAACAAATAGGACAAAATAACAGAACAAGTCCCTGTGCATAACTATTCACCCCCTAAAGCCAATACTTTGTAGAGCCGCCTTTTGTGGCAATCACAGCTCCAAGTCGCTTTGGATAAGTCTCTATGAGCTCGTCACATCTTACCACTGGGATCTTTGCCCATTCCTTCTTGCAAAACTGCTCCAGCTCCTTCAAGATGGATGGTTTGTGCTTGTGAATCTTTAAGTCTGACCACAGATTTCCTATTGGATTGAGGTCTGGGCTGTGACTCGGCCATTCCAACACATTTACATGTTTCCCCCCCTTTAGCAGTGTGTTTGGGGTCATTGTCCTGCTGGAAGGTGACCCTCCGTCCTAGCCTCAAATCACGCACAGAGGGGTACAGGTACAAGAATATCCCGTATTTAGCACCCTCCATCTTTCCCTCAACTCTGACCAGTTTACCAGTCCCGGCTGCTGAAAAACAGATGGTGTTCTTTGGGTGATGTGATGTGTTGGGTTTGCACCAGACATAGCGGTTTCTTTGATGGCCGAAAAGTTAAATTTTAGTCTCATCGGACCAGAGCACCTTCCTCCATACATTTTGGGAGTCTCCCACGTGCCATTTTGTTTTTTGCTGAAAGTAATGGCTTTCTTCTGGCCACTCTGCCATAAAGCCCAACTCTATGGAGCGTACGGCTTATTGTCGTCCTATGTACAGATACTCCAGTCGCTTCTGTGGATCTCTGCAGCTCCTCCAGGGTTACCTTAGGTCTCTGTGCTGCCTCTCTGATAAATGCCCCCCTTGCCTGGTCCGTGAGTTTTGGTGGGCGGCCGTCTCTTGGCAGGTTTGTTGTTGTGCCATGTTCTTTCCATTTGGTTATGATGGGTTTTGATGGTGCTCCTGGGGATCAGCAAAGATTTGGATATTTTTTTATAACCTAACCCTGACTTGTACTTCTCAACAACATTGTCCCTTACTTGTTTGGAGAGTTCCTTGGTCTTCATGGCAGTGTTTGGTTAGTGGTGCCTCTTGCTTAGGTGTTGCAGCCTCTGGGGCCTTTAAAAAAAGGTGTGTATATGTAATGACAGATCATGTGACACTTATATTGCACACAGGTGGACATCATTTCACTAATTATGTGACTTCTGAAGGTAATTGGTTGCACCAGAGCTTTTTATGGGCTTCCTAACAAAGGGGGTGAATACATACGCACATGCCAATTTTCTGTTTTCTATTTCTAAAAAATAGATTTATGTATATATATTTTTTTCATTTCACTTCACCAACTTAGACTATTGTGTTCTGATCCGCCACATAAAATTCAGATTAACAAAACATTGAACTTAAGGCTGTAATGTAACAAAATAGGTGAAAAGTCACGGGGGGTGAATACTTTTGCAAGGCACTGTATATAGATGTATTAGTACAACAATGGCCGTAGTTCTAATATCACATCATATAATTGTCCAACTACGAATCGTCGTCACGCTTTGCGAGCTCGCAAGAACTGCGTCCCCCTTATTTAACTAGTATACAAAAAAAATACACACAAAAAAAAATACACTCTCACAATAAACACAAAAGCCATTCACTGCGCGACTCACAACGAGCGCCAACGCTGCTCATAGCGCACAAAGCCTTGCAATAAGCGCAAAAAGCAGATCAGCGCCGACCAAACAATAACAGCAAAAGCGCCTATGAGAAAGATCTCGGACCACCAACAAAATGAATATCTGCCTTACATTTTTATTGCCGTCATTTTTGACGGGCAAGTCGCTGATTATATATAATATGGCTATTGTTTTTTTTGGCCAAGAAAACAGACGCATTTATCTTAAGGCGGCAAGTGAACCAAGACTGAATAGAAGAAAGTTTGTAGCAAGTTGTTCTGTTGAGGAGGAAGCTGGTGGGCGAGAGGAGGGAAGTTGCTGATTATCAGAGGTGATCTTCCAGAGCCTGATAACGCGGAGCTGTAGGAGGTCACCTGGTGATGTGAGATTTATGGCCGTGTGTCCTTGGCGCAGGTATCTCCATTGCGAGTCTTCCTGTTTCTCTTTATTATACTGGATACATTTCCCACGGACCAAACATGCTCGCTGGGTCCAGGTGACAAACAGGTACGGAGTGTGGGGCAGGTGCCGGGGATTGTGTAGGGCAGAGTCGTCCCATGGAGCTGATGGGTGAGACCTAGAATGGGGTGAGGGGGACACAGGAGGCGGGGGCATTGGCGAGATGAAAAGGGAATGAGAGCGGAAAAGGGGCAAGAGGGGCAGGAACAGAGGTATACCGGGAAGAAAAGGCACGAGAGCGGCAAGGAAAGGAAGGATGGGGCAAGAAAGAGGGTGCAGAAGTAAATGGGGGTGAGAAGTAAGAGTGGAGCCATTGGTATTAGTCACAGATGTGGGTTTTATAGTGCAATGTAGATAAGGGTCACCATATTGGTGCATCACCCAATGCCATATACAAGAGCCGGCCATGTAGGGAGGGATTTGGTCAGAGGGTCCCGGCACTGCTGGGCCTGGGATGTCCTTGGGATATGGTCACATGAGAGAGGGTTTCTGGTGACCCCGATATACTAACTAGAATCATTGTATTTAACCCCTCAGCCCCATCTAGTTTGTTATCAGACGTCTCTTTGGCTTCGCCGTGTGACAGATCCAGATCATAAACTGCGCATTAGTCACGAAGGCAGAGCGCGGGCAGGCGCATAGTGTACAAAGGGGTACAGAGGGTGCCTGGTGTGACTGGGTACATAATATCCCGGGGTATCTATTTACTTTTATGTACTTTATTTTAGTAAGAAGTGATTATAAGCTCTGTTTTTACTGCCTAAAATCACACAAATAGTCCCTATATGGGTCTGCCCTCTGCAGCTTATAAAGTCACAGACTCTGCTGCACTTACTCTGCTGTGTCTCATGCTAACCAATCAGTGACCTGCTGATAGGCTAGGACACTTCACTGCACATCCAGCCCTACAGAGTATGTGTCTGCATATGCTGCAGAGGGCAGACTCATACAGGGTCTATTGTTTGATTTCAGGCAGTAAAAACAGAGCTTGTAAGCACTTCTTTATAAATAAAGTACATCAAGTAAACAGATAGACAGGATATTATATACCTAGTAACACCCTGCCGTGTCCCTTTAATGTTATACTTAGAACTAGGGCTAGGATTGGTAAGGTCAGAGGTCAGATGTCAGGGAGCAGGGTCAGTTTATCACAATCTTTTCATGTAAACTTTTGTAACTTTGTCCTAAACTTTCTTACACGTGGATTTTGGGGCATTAGTAATATATTTGGGGTTTGGGTAATAATATTACTAATAGACATATCTGAGAGGATAAAACTCTGACTTTACTGCTATATATGTTTGGGTCGGGGTCTCTCGCAGTATTATATACAGAGGTAAAACATATATATTCCGGAGGTCACGTAGAACTGGACCTTAACATGATAAATAAATACACTGAATGATACATTGTGTCACTAATAGGTTAATCATAAACAGCTGAGTATCACCCGCGCTAGTGATAACTGGTGACACTCCACTGATGAGGCCCAACTAAGGCTGAAAAGCACGTCTAGGGTTTGCTGTTTCTCCTGTTCAGGGTGGAATTGCCTGGTATTTCAGGTCTGGATCTCTTGAGTGAGACCAGACTGATATACTAAAGGATATTTCTCTCTGTGAAGGTCACAAATGGCTAAAGGTGGCTGCTCTCAGAGTTATCATGTCCTTCTCAGATTGGGCTCCTCTGCCTTTGTTTTGTTTTTTGTTGTAACTATGTATTATATTTATTGGTAAAATTATATATATATGTAAATGTAAAAATATATAACATTAGAATGTAAAAAAAATCAATACCACCTCTAATGTATTCTCTTATGCGTAATTATGCCGCTGTGTAATCTAAAATTTAGACACCAGGCTAACAAATTCCTGCATGGGATGTGGCAGTTACATCTGCCAGTGCTCTCAGAAGGATTCAAGCGAAACTTCTTAGTTTAAAAGAAGACATTCACTTGAAAGAAGAAAGCAACATGGGGCCACTTGCAAAATAATAATTACATATACAAATTGAACACTATAAATGTTGTGTTTATTTATTTATTATTTTATTGTTTTCTGAAACATTTTATAATTCAAAAACAATCTAGTTCTTTAATTACGTTTTCCTGATATGTGAGAACCGATGGAGATCTAAGGCTGAGATCCGTTAGTAACTTCGCACCTTATATGGGGATTAGATGAATATTCCAAAAACAGACAATATAACTGGAATTGATTTATTCCGATATAACGTTACTGGATTTCTTCTTCTCTGGATACAAAACGTACAGGTTGCTCCAAGCAATAAAATGGCACTGACAGTAAAGCTGCCGCGGTCTCCAGATTCCGCTCCTCTACGTAAGTCGCCTCACTGCCAGGGATGGTTCAAACGTCGCAACCGGGAAATGGTTTTCGAAACGTAATATTTTAACCCTATTTCTAGTTACAGTTTTTACATAAATCGATCAGTATTATTATTAATTTTCTCACTACACAATAATCTTTATATTGGTATAACTTATGAAGTTTTGTTTATAATATTTCTGACTTAACATGTCATAAATATGCAAATATACCTGTGACGATAGCTTTGATGAGGGAGAATCTTGAAGTGAAGTGCTGTGGTGTTTGGTATTGTAACGGTAACAGTGATAGTTGCAAAGTGAACTTTAGTTTTCTGCATGAGACAAAGTGCTGATGGGCTCATGAGCTCAGAGGAATGAGAGCAGAACATGGTCCTGACAGTATGGATACCTAATACTTCTCGTGTGCTTGAGGCATAGCGAGGAAACAAGATGCATTAAACCATTTCCTATTCAATGCTTGGGACAGAGTCACTAACAGCCAACTTACCCAGACCCTAAAGCAGCTCCTTCCCTAGCACCAATACACAGAGGAAAGGGCCTAACTGGTTTGGTCCATTCATTGGCCGGTCCAGCTGGTCCTTCCTCTTGACCTAATTGGCAGGATCCTTTCATTGGCTGGTCCAGCTGCTTCCTCCTTGTGACATAACTGTTGGGATCCATTCATTGGTCTGTCCAGCTGGTTCTTCCTCTTGACCTAACTGGCAGGATCCTTTCATTGGCTGGTCCAGCTGCTTCCTCATTGTGACATAACTGTTGGGATCCATTCATTGGTCTGTCCATCTGGTTCTTCTTCGTGACCTAACCAGTGGGATCCATTCTTGGCTGGTCCAGCTGGTCCCTCTTCATGAACTAACTGGTGGGATCCATTAATTTACCAGTCCAGCTGGTTTCTCCTCTTGACAATCCCAAGATGCCATGTAAATGCCAGTCTACAAAGCCTTGATATAGTCCACTAGTCAAATCTTACTATATGTGGGAACACAAGACTGGGGAGCACTCTAGCTGGGGAAGCCAATCTTTACATTTTCAGCTCTCGGCATTGTTTTCTGTAGACTTTAGGAAACTGGCTCACAATGGAGCCATAACACTGGATGCCTCATGGCGAAATGCACTCTCTGCTAGTCTTGTTGGTCTCTTCTTATACTGTACAATCTGAAACCATGGTATCTTGGGCCAAGGCCTGATTTTGTTAAGAGGCTTAATTAGATCTCCCTGACAAATTCTCTTGATAGGTTCACTGGCACCACATATCATTTACGAATACTATATAAATCTCCCTAACTCAAGTAACCAACACACAGATAAACATTTTATCTACCCTTAAAAATAATCAAATTAACTGCACCCATTGTTAGTTGGAAATTTTATTTTCAGATGGTATTTTATGTCTACCATGTGCACCAATATCAAAGGCTGGGAAAGTCGTACCAAGACCTAGAAGAATATAATGGGTATCAAGTCCTGTGTTAATTTAGTATTCCTTCTGGAATCATCAGGAACCAAGCCCGGCTTCCAAACATGCCGATATATTGTATATGCATTTGATCTGTATGCACAGGATTGGTATGTTCCGGTATGTCTCTTGTCCATATGTACAGTTGGCTGAATGGTTGGAGATCTCAATGGGAGTAGACATGCTTTATTGGATCTCAAAGAGTTCTAACCCATGTATAAAAAATGTTTTGCCTACCAAGTTGATTGCATTGAATGGAATACATACAGTAGAATTGTCACAAGAAATATCTTAGTAACAAAATTTGTTATTAATAGGATTATTGGGAATGTGGTATTTGGAATCGGGCCATTTCATACAATCAGCGTCTCTGCCGGGTTTGTGATTTTTGACTCCCTTTCCCAGTGTTTAATTCCTCAGAGCATTAAGACATGTTTGTGTAACATCTGGGGCTGCATTGTTCCTTTACTGTGTCAGTGACCTGCAGCTTGGATGCTCGTATGAAGAGGAGGAGACATGTGTACATGTGCCGGACAGAACCAATAGGCCATGAAGACATGACGTTAAAGTTCTGGGAGCAGCTCGACACTTATCAACACAAAAAGAAAACATGAAATGGGAGTAAATAAAATAACAGAGGAAAGAAGAGGGAATGAGGGGAGCCATCTGGACCTGGACCCGGACTGGAAGAGTAGAAAATAATACAGCAGGGGGCAGAAACAAGACAGCATGTCCACCATGAAAAATAGTTTGCAGATGTTGTTTACTTTATAATGAACATGGTGTTCTAGTTCACAGAGAACAAAATAGGCAGGTCCCTATCTATCTATCTATCTATCTATCTATCTATCTACAGTTGTGCTCAAAAGTTTGCATACCCTGGCAGAAATTGTGACATTTTGGCATTTATTTTGAAAATATGACTGATCATGCAAACAAAATGTATTTTATTGAAGGATAGAGATCATATGAAGACATTTATTATCACATAGTTGTTTGGCTCCTTTTTAAATCATAATGATAATAGAAATCACCCAAATGGCTCTGATCAAAAGTTTGCATCCCCTTAGTTCTTAATACTGTGTATTTCCCCATTTTGTATCAATGGCAGCGTGCCGTCTTTTGTAATAGTTATCTATGAGGCCCCTAATTCTTGCAGGTGGTAAAGCTGCCCATTCGTCTTGGCAAAATGCCTCCAGGTCATACAAAGTCTTTGGTCGTCTTGCATGAACCGCACGTTTGAGATCTCCCCAGATTGGCTCAGTGATATTAAGGTCAGGAGACTGTGATGGCCACTCCAAAATCTTCACCTTTTTCTGCTGTAACCACTGGAGGGTCAACTTGGCCTTGTGCTTAGGGTCATTGTCATGCTGGAAAGTCCAAGATTGTCCCATGCGCAGCCTTCATGCAGAAGAATGCAAATTGCCAGTATTTTCTGATAACATAGTGCATTCTGTGAAGTTCCCAGATAGGGGCGCTATTCAGCTCTAACACTTCCTGCCCTTGCACTGCTGGAATCCCTCTCTTACAGCTGGTAATCTTCTCAGAAGGAATGGGCCTCTTGGTCACCGGCAGTCATATCAGGATCAATAGCATCAGGAACACAGGCTCAGCATAGCAAAGTGATTTCTAGCATAGTAAAATAATAAACGCCTTCCTTCTTAAAGAAATTACACCATTCCTATAGGCTTGGCCTGCCTGGCTTGGGGGGTGGAACACTGGGCTGCACCCACAGAGAATCAGAGCGGCAAACAGAAACAAAGGGCCTGTAATTCCTCTGTGTCCTGCAGTGACATCTTGTGGACAAGAAATGGAATTGCGTGTCCTTTTTTGCAAAACAAACAGCTCTATATGACACAGGCTTAGTGGTTTATTTTATGCAACTATACTTTAAAACATGACAGTATATACAGTGGATATAAAAAGTCTACACACCCCTGTTAAAATGTCAGGTTTCTGTGCTGTAAAAAAATGAGACAAAGATAAATCATTTCAGAACTTTTTCCACCTTTAATGTGACCTATAAACAACTCAATTGAAAAACTTTTTATATACACTGTAAGGGCAAACCGATCTTAACAAGCACTCCCCCCTGTGACTCAGTAAAGAGGGGGCCAATCTCCCCGGACTGCCCCTGATGAGCTCACTTCTCAGTTCATGTGTAAATCCTTGTTGGTTGTAGGAAAACAACAGTCTGCAAGAGTCCATAGTCCAGGGTGTAAAATGCTTCTGGATTGAGTAGCTCCAATAGGATCAATACTGATACCCAGGTTGCATGGAATAACTAACTCTTAGGCCCCCATTTGTGATCCAAAAGGGGAGTGGGAGTAGCATCAGCAGTGACCACAGAGCATGAACATTCCCCACGATCTCCCGAGACAAAGACAATAAAACAGTATGTCCCTCTGAAGCCGGAACACAAAAAATAACCAACAGATACAGGTTCTCAGGGTCTTGGTCCTCCTCTGACCGTGACTCAGCCTCTGTGGTCTTCGCTGTAACTGGCCCAGTGGAATCCATGCTAGATAGCCGCTTCTGGGGTGACCACGGAGGATCGGTCACCTGTACAATATCCAAGGGTAACCTAACATTTAGGTGCAGAGTACTAAACCATCAACCCTGAGTCCCTTGTTTAGATGCATCTACGTAATTATCCCATGGAGCCCATTTCAGAAGCATTTTGTTCGTATACCCCTGTAACGGATCTACTGGCACCCCGACCGGGTACCTCCGTTGATAGACGCGTCCTAGTTTGCGCCGAGGCCTACAAGCACCGCACCGGACACCAAAACCACCACAGACTCCAAGGATAGTACATCAGGAACAAGCATTCAGTAGTTACAGCTCAAGGGAGTATGCAAAAAGCATAGCAATCCCCAGTATGATAGCGATCCCCTCAAATAACGAGACAAGGCTACGTTTTGAAGGGTCAAGTAGAACTATATTTTAATGACAGGGAATCTCCTTTTATGCAATGGTGCCCTCTGAAGGGCTACACCCACATAATTATCACAACAGCCAATTATCTGCATGGTTCAACCCCCACGTCTCCTCCCCTCAGATAACAGGTAACACAATTAAAACAGACACAATTTTAACCACATTCTGGATGTACCCCAAATACAGGGGGTACACCTTTAAGTCCCGCACCATTCAATATCTCTCACCCAGGGGAACAACATATACAAAAATGGCATGAATCAGACCAGGGGTTCAAAAGTTAGTAAAAGTATGTTTTTACACATAACACACAGACATTGCACATATCCCCCATACAATACACATATAGGACAATAGGTGAGTCACACCTCCCTGGCAACTTGGATACAATCAGACATTAATTAGATCATTCTTATCAGAGAATGAAAACACTTTGGAAAATGCAAGGATCCTTTACAACTTTCTTATCTCTTGAATCTCTGTAACAGGATTATCTATTAGCCTAGGTCTGCAAAAGTCTGGCTAATATTCTGAGCCAATATATTCTGTAGAACATCAACCAACATACATATAGTAGGATCATATTTTAACCATAATAATCATAAAACAGTTTAAAACAGTGATGGGTTCCGCTACAACCCCCTTATTTATTATGTAATCTATTTCAAGATCTCTGTTATAAGCTACACTTTAACTAATTTCCTTCCAAGAGGGTAAACAGTCCGTTTTCCATTTTAATGCCAATAACCATTTAGTTACCAAAAGTATTTGAATCAAAATGCCTCTATGTTTATTTTCAATAGTATTTGGAAAGATATTAAAAAGTGCTATCTCAGGTGATAGATTTATGTCTTTTTTTAAGATCTTCGAAATATGTAGGGAACACCGATTCCAAAACAGTTGGACTTTCTCACATAGCCACCACATGTGGATCTGTGACCCAATTTCTTTGCAACCTCTCCAGCACAACTCTATCTATCTATCTATCTATCTATCTATGGATCTATTTTATTTAGTACACTCGGTACTCTATACCATCTATAAATAACTTTAAAATGAGTTTCTCTTAGAGAGCTGCATGTAAGATTTTTTTGCGTCAATACACAAGCACCAAACCAAATCTTTCCATCCCAGGTTATTCCTATCTCCATTTCTCATTCCATCGTTGCTGAAGATTTCCCCTTACATCTTTCAATATCTATGATACTCGCACACTTGGAAATGGAGAATTTTCTTCTTATCTTTATTAGTTCTTTTTCGAGGTTACAGATCATATCTCTTATCCCCTGGCCATAATCTGATTTATGAATCATGCCATAATGACCCATATTGTAACCAAAGGGCACTTTGTTAGTAGTTTTTAAATCCTCAAATGATCTTAAATGGTCATCCTTACAGAGATCCCGGACCATGCACACATTCCATTGGCCCCAGTTTAGCCTTATTTTTGTACTGTTTGAATCATATAACATTTGTAATGGGGTTACTGGCGACGGAAATGGTAATATCTTCCATATATTGCTGATTTTATACCATGTGGTTAATCAGAATTGAATAATCGGGGGTAGCTTATTTAGATCCTCTCTAGACAGTTCTTTCATCAATAACAAATACTCGAATCAAATCTCTTTCGCTAATTTTCTCTCAATCAGGATAAATTTAGGACGTGATATACTCTCATTATATTTCAAAAGGTGATTAATGTTATGTTATTAATGTCAATGTAATTAATGTTAATGTTATTAATGTTATTAGTGTTATTGATGTTATTTATGACAAGATGTGAATGTCTGTTGTCATTGTATTGTTGCTTGTATTTGTACGTCAATCTGGCATAAGATATGTTTAAAAAAAATAAATAAATTTAAATAGAAAAAATATCCAAAGGTAAGGGCAGTTGAACAATCTGCCATTTTGGGTCAGGAGCCTGTTTATAGTCCTTTGGGGCAACAGAACCCAAGGTCAGTGGGGACCCAACTAGCTTGACCACCTATCCTGTATCATGTACTGGCACAGTCCCTGGTAGGCTTGCAACCTACATCAATGGCGCATCCCTCAGGTTCGTAGGGCCCATGCCTTTCCCTGGCTGTTGCACATTCCCAGTCATGCAGGACAGGTTCTGGGGGTTAACCTGCTCTGCTGATTCTCTGACTGGTATCAACTTCTCCGGGGACCCCAAAGGATAAACTAGTTGTACAGTCCCCAAAGGCAGGGGCAGTTAAACAAACTGTCCTGCTAAATCCAGAGCAAAGTTGTAATCCGTTGGGGGAAAAGTAGCAAATAGTCCCAGGTACTCAGGGCCTTGACCCTCCCCAGATCTTGGATCCATCTCTGGTTCTCCAACCATCTCCATTGGCTGGCATACCTCCAGCTGCTTGCTGTCTACCACACTTCTATCTAGGTGCTGGTGTGCACTGTTGCTCCACTTTGGACTTGCCTTTGCAGTGTATTTCTTGGCTTCCACTGTCGCTAGGTTGCAAGTGGCTACCAGCAAAACCTCTCCTCTTGCACTGGCTGTAGCGATCAGGTCTTCTGGCACCTCTTTGTCCACCTCTTCCACTCAGCAAGGGCTAAGCCTGTGGTCCATGGCAACATCCTCCCGGACCACTTCCTCCAGCAATTCTGTGCTCTCTGAACATGGACAATCATCCAACAAGCTGTAGGCTTCAACCGCCTCACTTTGCCAATCTGCGTCTTCCTCATCCTCATCTGATTGGTGGGGCTCTTCAAAGTACTTGAGCCAAGTCCTACCTGGGCCCACCTCCTCACTGTTTGCTCCAAGCCTGCAGGAGCTCTATGACTCCACTGGGTATAGACTCTCCACGTCCACAGGAACTGAGGTATAGCATTTTTGTACCCCTCTCCAACCCTCCACGAACTCCCAAATAATTTTTTCAGCAGGGGCACCAACTTATCCCTTGTTATATAAGGAGACATCTTAGCCCTCCATTTCTGGAACCTCCAATACACCTCGTCTTCCTCAGCTATGGATAACCTAGGGCCAGGGACTAGGGCTGGGATGACCTCACCCCTGTAGTGCTCATTCTCTGCTCTTAGCTCCTCCAATATGTCTTTAATGGTAGCCATCCTTGCTGCCGGCTCTCGCACTAGATTCCACCACGCTGATACCAGTTTGTATTGCTTGTGAAGATTGGTTTGCCCTTAATTAATATACTGTTATGTTTTAAAGGATTGTTGTATAAAATAAACCAGCCTGTGTCATATAGAGCTGTTTCTCTTCCAGAAAGAACACGTAATTCCAAATCTTGCCCACAAGATGTCACTGCAGGACATTGTGGTAATTATAGGCCCTTTGTTCTTTTCCCGCTCTAATTCTCTGTGGGTGCAACCCAGCAATCCACCCCCCAAGCCGGGCAGGCCAAGCGCATAATTTTTCCTGTCCCCTGACTGGCCCCTCATTAGGCATCCGGCAACATACCCCAGGAGGCAAGGCTATTATTGGGTGATTTGAATGTGTTCGGCCCACCATGAGGTAAACGTAGAGAAATCCTTTTGTGTAGCTGCTGTTTTGAAAATGCTGTGAGAGAGACCATAGTAAACCATGCTTTCTGGAATACATAGGGAATTGTGTAATTTATTTAAGAAGGAAGGTGTTTATTATTTTGCTATGCTAGAAATCACTTTGCTATGCTGAGCCTGTGTTCCTGATATGCTATTGATCTTGGTATGACTGCCGGTGACCCAGAGGCCCATTCCTTCTGAGAAAATTGCCAGCTGTAAGAGGGGAATTCCTGTAGCGCAAAGGCAGGAAGTGTTGGAGCTGAATATCGCCCCTATCTGGGATCTTCACATATTCATCTTGCCATCAATTGTCACAAGATTCCCCATGCCTTTAGAGCTCACCCCCCCAAAAAAAACATCAGTGAGCCACCACCATGCTTCACAGTGGGCATGGTATTCTTTCCACTATAGGTCTTGTTGGCCTTTCCAAACATAGCACTTATGGTTGTGATTATAAAGATCTATTTTGGTCTTGTCACTCCAAGGTGAAATCTGTGGCTGAAATCTTTCTTGGTCTACCTGACCTTGTCTTGGTATGAAGACATCACCGAATTTTCCATTTCTTAATAAGTGATTGAATAGTACTTACTGGCATTTTCAAGGCTTTGGATATCTTTTTCTATCCTTTTCCATCTTTAGGAAGTTCCATTACCTTGTTACGCAGTTCTTTTGACAGCTCTTTTCTGCTCCCCATCACTCAGTATCTAGCCTGCTCAGTGCATCTACGTGAGAGCTAAATCTATTTATACACAGACACTAATTGTAATTTAAAAAGTCACAGGTGTGGGAAATTAACCTTTAATTGCCATTTTAACCTGTGTGTGTCACCCTGTGGGTCTGTAACAAACACAAACATTCAAGGTTATGTAAACTAGTAATCAGGGCCATTTGGGTGATTTATGTTATCATTATGATTTAAAAAGGAGCCAAACAACTATGTGATAATAAATGGCTTCATATGATCACTAGCCTTGCATAAAATACATTTTTTTTGCATGATCAGTCATATTTTCAAAATAAATGCAAAAGATTCACAATTTTTCCCAGGGTATGCAAACTTGAGCACAACTCTATCTATCTATCTATCTATCTATCTATCTATCTATCTATCTATCTATCTATCTATCTATCTATCTATCCCTCTATCTATCTATCTATCTATCTATCTCTATATCTATCTATCTATCTATCTATCTATCTATCTATCTATCTATCTATCTATCTATCTCTCTCTATATCTATCTATCTATCTATCTATCTATCTATCTATCTATCTATCTATCTATCTATCTATATATCTATCCCTCTATCTATCTCTCTCTCTATCTATCTATCTATCTATCTATCTATCTATCTATCCCTCTATCTATCTATCTATCTATCTATCTATCTATCTGTCTAGTGTAAAAGCTAAAGTTGGAGAAGCAAATATTTTGGTGGAATAAAATGATTCAGTTTTGCTATAAAATATTAATTATAAACATATTCCAGTTCAGAATGTATCAATGTAATTAAAGGGCCATTGTGTTTTAGGAAAAATGTAACATCTGGGAGCAATGCAGTTTATGAACGTTAGCAGCTGTGTAAGCCATGGATATAAAACCATTTATAGATTTATGCTCCTCTTTCACTCATTCGATGAAGCAAGCAGCTTTCATGAATAAATGCAAGTCCTGTCTGCCAGATAAATAAATGCCTCTCTCACACATGCAACTCTCACCAAAGTAAAACGGATGCCTCCAGCTACCAACAAAGACATCAGTTTTATTTTTCTAATGAAAAATTAGCTTGATGACATTGTTGCTGCCAGTTATGGTATCGGCTAAACTTTTTGAAACATATTATATTTTATTCATCACATTTATCAGGACCAGACGAGCTGTGGATCATGTTGGGTCTTTGCTTTGCAGCTCACACTGATATATAATTCTGTAAGTGGGATTTGGATTAAAGAATAAAAATGCATTGTGGGCTCATTTGCATGCCCCCACCCATTTTTCCAGAGTTCAATGCATAAGCGTATTTATGTTAATTTGGAGCGAAAAAAAAAAGTGTTTAACTTGTTTTTAGACATTTAGATGTGACCCCACATATACTATTTTATTTATCTCAGTATTTGGGAAATAAATCCAGGAACGGCTTCATTTAATATTCATATTTAAGCTCCAGATCTTTAAAGTTTTTCTCTACAGAAAATATTCAGCTTTCAGTTTTTAGTCCAAAAAAGGATTTGTTTTATGACCTCAAAGAACAAAAGTTCATCTCTGGTGTTTGCGCCTCTTTCGATGACTTGCGATAGTTTTATGATCTTTGTGCGATTGGTTTATTCGCCCAGCGCCTGCGGATCGGAACCAGTTCAGTGGCGCTGTCAGGTTGTTATTAATTGGAGCTCACGTATCGCATCGATGCGCCAAAATACGCAGACACGAGTAGTCAGATTACTGTTTATTTTCACTTCTTTGGAGCAGATCGTTTCTCATTTAACACCCAATTTACCGAAGCTCAGTCTGCGCTTGTTGTACAGGATTTAATATGGACGTCATGATAAGGCGTGTTTATAGTGGTGTTGGGGAGACATGTATGTCACGTATATATGTGTATCGCTAGTTTATAAGACCCCTTCTGGATCGCTACCTTGTTGTTGTGATGGGGCTTGTGTACCTCAATGAAGCTGTGAGCTATACCATGTAGGGTCATCCAAGATGGGCAGGTCATAGCAGAAAGGTCAGCACCAAATATACTACTTGTGTGTCTGCTGCTGAACAGAGATGGCTCTTTTACTTTTATAATTATTTATTATTATTATTTATTTATTATTTATTTATTGTTTATTATTATTTATTTTATAATCTTTACTATTATAATTATTATTCTCTTTTATTTGTAACTTTTATTCCTCCTTTATCATTTTTATAAATGGATATGGAAGGTCCCTGAATGTTACTAGGTATATAATATCCCTGTGTATGTATTTACTGTGTCTGCATAGGCTGCAGAGGGCAGACCCATACAGGGACTATTTGTATGATTTTAGGAAGGAAAACCGATCTAATAAGCACTTCTTAATTGAATAAAGTCTATAAAGGGATATTATATACCTAGTAACACCCAAGAATCTTACATGTACAATATTGTATTTATACAAATTAGACACATTTCCAAATATGATAAATTATTAATAACAGAAAAGTATAAGAATAGTTAAATAATAAAGAAGGATAAGAAAGACATTATTGAAATTTGATGGATACATTTTAACTAAATATGAATTATTTGTCTGTTATTTGAAAATTGCAACTAAATAATGTCCAGACGGGTAAGTCCTTACCATGATGACCATATCGCACATCAGTGGTTTACGTCATTTTTTCATATAATCTCATTGTTCTTAGATGTTATTTGATTGGTCAATGTAAGTTTGTGATGATACCCTGACCTAGGCCTTGCCTGTAGACACTTTGTGATTACTTGTATTTTTCTTTTCTTCCAGTCTTCTGGCACCAGTATCACTGTAGACATCGCTGTTATGGGCGAAGCTCATGGTCTAATAACTGACCTCCTGGCTGACCCTTCATTGCCGCCACATGTGTGCACGTCCTTACGAGCGGTCAGCAATCTACTTAGTACCCAGCTGACCTTCCAACCCATTCACAAGCCCAGAGTGAACCCGCTGGTGGCATTCAATGAGAATTACACATGCTCGGACTCTGAGGAGAGCACGGAGAAAGGAGACAAGATGAGCATACCCAAGGTAACTTCACTGAACCAAAGAGTCAGGAACATTTGTACACAGAAACCTTCCAAGACTATTAGTCATAGTACAAGTTATTAGAGTAATGGTGGTAAGGTGTTACTAGAAAGATTTGGGTTTTGGGTCAATGGTAAACTCAACTCAATTATTTACACTCTTACCATCCAAAATGTCCAGTCATGGCAGTAGAGATCTCCAGTCTTTCACATTGATGGCACATTAAGTAACCCATCATGAGCAGAAAATATGGACCTAGTTGTCCTATAGCTGCCAATCTAACTACTTGCTAGATTATTTTACTAAATATGGCGTGAGTGACATAATAGGCCAAATGAAAGGTCCACTGATGTCGGAAAAATGTCATTTTAATGAATATTGTAGTTTATAAGATTAATTCTTGTTTTAATACGTCATAAAATAAAGAGATATCACTCCCTGCAAGTCCACAATCTTGTGTTGGAGCTTTGGAAACAAGCGTTAGATTTTAATCTCAAAAACATGGCCCTCCATTCTGTACAATGTGCTCATTTTGTTTTTGCCTTGTACTTAACCCCCATACAGCGCTACGGAATATGTTGGCGCGTTACAAATAAAAGATAATAATAGTACTTTCTCATGATTTTCGGAGTCATTTTTCAGTTGGCCCTTGATAGCAAGACTTCCATCTTACAAATACTCCAAGACTTGATGACAAGACCTCCATCTAAATAATACTCACAATTGTGTATTTCACTTGGTTGTGTGATGTCACCAGTGACAAAGCGCAGTCACCAGTGACATCACACGGACACGTGACATACTGAGCCGTGTGGCTAATAAATGATGGAGGTCTGGCTATTAACAACAACATGGCAGCGCCCACAGTAGAACATACAAAGTCTACATCATGTAGTGTTATCCATTCACTTTAATATAAAGTAGAAATTATAATATTGGTTAAAGTGACAGCTGACCCATTGAGTGGACAATGAGGGCTTTGCCAATCGGAGTATGTGCAATGGCCCAATATAATGGCTCCTTTGTTACTAGTATTTGTACTAATCATTTCTATAGTGAATGTGACACCATATACCGCGTCTGGGACAGATTGAGTCTGCGTTATACTTTAGTTGGACAGTCGCAATTCGCCGCCCTCTGTGCTTATATCGTAACCCAGAAAACATCCAGAGATGAAACAGTAGCGAGCGCCGCACTAATGACATTATGTGCGGATTTAATGACATTACCCATAATGCTCTGTATCATGCACCATTATTACATTAGAAGCTGACGGCATTAGTTCATCAATTCGCATTTATTAATGAAACATGTTTAGACATTTTTATTATTTATCAGATTCTCCTAGAATGGAAGATAATAAAATATAATAATATAGTTACTATCTCAGAGATTGTCGCGTTGTCATGTCATACATTTTATTCAGTTTCATTGTATGGAAAGTATTTCATTCATTAAAGCCCCAGTCAGGAGGATTATTGGTATAATTATTAATTAAATAGAATTGACCGGGTCAGAGGGACGCTGAGTATCCGGCTTCCTGTTCTGGCGGCAGATCGGACCTTATTTAGATTTACATTAGATTCATGTTGTGTGTGTGAGTGATCTCTGTCTCCCGGGACTTCTGGTTCCTGACTGTAGATTTTATATTCGTTTATTTAATAAGCACTTAATTTCAATGAATCTTTTAAAACTTACATGTAAACTTTAGTATTGCAGGTTTAATGTGCTCTGCATCCCCCAGCCCCTTAAAGGTATCCACGGGTGGGGGCGGGTGTCCGGACAGTGGTCATTGCTGGACGACCTTCTTAGCAGATCGTCCCTGATCCCCCAGACACTTGAGAGAGTCTCATCAGTTATTAAATAAAGATTATTATGAACTATCAGTATGTTTATTCCTGGACCTCCCTCTTTCAGGTTTCTCTATAGAGCTAAATGGGGCAGTTTTTTATTATTTTTTTTCAGTATGACATTTATTGATTTAATTAATGATTATTTTTGAGGCATTTATTAATAATATTAGTATTTTGTATTTTATTCAGATGAGTGTGTACATTTATCACTTTCTGTGTTTTATTCTGATTTTATTATATATATATATACACAGTTGTGCGCAGAAGTTTGCATACCCTCAGCGACTTGGTAATATATGTACTAAGAAAACATGTGTGAGCAAAACACATTTCTTTTATTTCTTATGGGATTCATATTCATCTGTAGGGTATACCAGACTGGCACCATCATAAGACAAAACATGGCATCAAAGGAAGAAATGAAATGACCCTGTTCAAAAGTTTTCATCTTAGTTCTTACTTCTGTGTATTGCCCCTAAATGGCAGCGCGCCGTCTTCTGTAATAGTTGTCTATGAGGCCCCTAGTTCTTGCAGGTGGTATAGCTGCCCATTCGTCTTGGCAAAATGCCTCCAGGTCATGCAAAGTCTTTGGTCGTCTTGCATGATCTCCCCAGAGTGGCTCGATGATCTTAAGGTCAGGAGACTGTGATGGCCACTCCACAACCTTCATCTTTTTCTGCTGTAACCACTGGAGGGTCAACTTGGCCTTGTGCTTCGGGTCATTGTCATGCTGGAAAGTCCAAGAGCGTCCCAGGCGCAGCCTTCGTGCAGAAGAATGCAAATTGTCTGCCAGTATGTTCTGATACCAGTCATGGTATACTTTAACTACAGCAGCACATGAAAAGTTCACAAACTGTGCTGTTTCAGAAATACTGAAAGCCAATGACCATCCCATTTTCAAAGTTTGATAAATCACATGTTTACCCATGACAACGATGGTTGATATGTTGTCAGAATGCTTACATGTCACCAGCTCACGACACATGCCATATTTCATTGGCTAAATGCTGATGATGTCAAAAGTAGTGGTCATAATAATGTGACTCAACCCTGTATAAGTCATATAACAGTTACCGGCTCCGGGTTTGCGCTTTTCTTCTTTTTTTCTTATCAACTTTTTGTTCAAGAGGATCATATTCTCTTCTTATGGAAAGGTTACAAGCATGAAGAGGATCTGCGGTTTTCACGTTGTTATTTTCTTTCACTTATCATTTATATTGTATTTTATTTTTGATTATTTTTTACAGTGCATTATTTGATATTTATATTATTTGCTCAAAAAATGTCATAATCGAAAACGTTCTAGTTCCTTGTTCCTTTAAGTCTTCATGGAATTATATCCGATCATACTTATGACATCACTCTTTCTCCAGCGCTTGCGGAGAAGTCTTCCTCCAGGATTAATGAGACGAGTCTCATCTACGTGGACCACAACAACGTCCGCAACCGGTCTGCCCACCTTAGAACCAGCGCCAGTACGGAGGGACCGCAGTGCCAGCATCAAACCCCACGACACATCCAGGTAAGTGGCCATCACATCCTATTTTTTAGTTGGATGCGATGATAATAAGTTTTTTGTTGTACAGCTTTGGTGACTCCTCCCGGACAGTATTATAGGTTTATTAGTATATGTAGATAGGTCACATGATCTATAACGTTTACTCTATGGATGTAACTAATGTAAAATGATAAACGTTGCTAGATTGCTAAACGAGTAGGAGAATAAAGAGCTTTTCCACATTAGCAAATATGCATATCAGGGCTGGACTGTCCTTGGGGGCATAGTCACAATGGTACACACTAAAGTACAGAATATTTCTGTTCAGTAATGGCATCATATGAGCTAACACTGGATAAAGTGGGCTGTAGTTTGTTTGTATCTCTTGCATTTGATTGGCTACAGGATGCCAGTTTGTGTGATCCAATATACACACGTGCACATGTACAGCACATACATGAAGCTTCTGGTGGTAACGTCACAACTTTCTGTTTGATCTCAGCAGTGGTAACTCCGACCTGTGGAATAACTCTGGTTTGACGAATATAAGTAAAAGTCGATCTTTCTCAATACCATATGGGGTTTCCAACACAAACCATCTGAATTCTAAGAGAAGACAAGGTAGGAAAATGGCCGTTACTCGTTGTACTTGTAAAAGAAATCTGTGATGTACTGAACATAATGAGATGGTTTCCCTCACAGCTTCATTGAAATACACAAGCCCTTTCAGCACCACAAGGTCGCAGTCCAGAAGGGTATATATATCTATATACAGTTAGAGGGAAGTTTTTTTTTTTTTATATGTAAATACATTTAAAACAGTGCCAAGTGTTGTCTAGTAGGAGGAAAGAGATCACAATGCGCATCATTGCGCTGCCCTCCCAGCAGGTCCCAGTAGCTCCCCCTCACCTCCTGCCCTTTGGCTGCCTGGTTCTGATACCCGTAAGGAGATCACAAGATATAATCTCATGTGATCTTGGGAGACGCGGCTCTCGGAGTAATCCGGGCAGTTCCTAGTACAAGAGGAGCCAAAGAAGAAAGTGGGCAACAGCCCGAATGAAGATCAGAGGGAGATAAGCAGTCAATATATAAAATACAAAATAATGTTGGGGTACCATAATATATGATATATTATACAGGTGAAATAGCAACATCTCGGCAGTAATAAGATTAGCCAGAGCTAAATATCATACTTCAAAGTTTCTTATCTTCGATAAAGATCTGAGGAGGAGATACTTAGTGAAAGCCAAGACAATGGGCCATTTCTAGCATTTTACACATGAAAAAACTATTCACATAATTATATTATGAAAACAAGGAGAATTCTGGAATCTGAGCAGTATATGGGCTCTGAACTCACTGAATATATATCATTATAATTGGAATGAAACCAATGGCATCTTGTGCAGTCGCTTCTCACTGGATGATTTAGGCACTATTTACAGTTATTATTATTTCCATTTTACTTGAATGTTTTTTTATATCTTTTCTCTGAAGGTATTCCGCCCAACATTTCACCTCTCACGTCTCCGTGCCATTCACCCATCCATGGAACGCCTGCCCCGAGCCCCACCATGAAAACCCTACCTGTACCATTCACTGATTCTACTGATGTGACCAGGCTGGGCCTGAACCCACACAAAGCCTTAACTTGTACGAAGAGTGCGCCGGAGATTCCCGAGCCCCTTCCTGAACATCCGGTTATCTGCAGTAGGTAAGTCTTTTGCTGCATTATTTGTTTCAGAAAAGAAAGTATTAAATTGACACTTCTGATAAGATGTCCCAGTGATCATGGTCGGAGCTACTGCTGGTGCAGGCGGTGCAATGCAGTGGGGCCTTCTTTGGGGAGCCCAAGTGTAGTCTCATTTTTTATATTACATTTTTTTAAGTTGGTCCCTACCACCCAGTCCCATACCAACCTGGCCCACCCCTCAGCCTCACTGCACCCCCTTCTTGAGCGCTTCCTATGACTGCCCTACTTCTCGACAGGACCCTCCATTCACTAGCTCCGCCATTGCCAGTGATCACCCCACTGAAAGAAGAGAGAGAAATTCAGTTGAATAATGAACAAACTAGGCTCACTGGGAAATTATCCATTATAATGTTTAACTCTTATCGCCCTGACTGATTGTAAGACCATCGACAAATTCTCCATCTTGGTTGGTATATGGTTTACACCAAACCGGGTTGGTATTAATGCATTTAAGTTTTTATGTTGCCTTTAATGAAATACTTTATGCTATTCACCTTCACTTATTTTATTACTGTAATTTCCACCTCAAATCTTCACACAAATGAACAGTCTAGTGTGATCTCCTGGATCTCCTTAAGTGTCGATAGGACTGGAGTAAAGATTTTATCTGCTTTAGCACAGATGGGTTAGGAAAAGGGACCTCTAAAGAGATGAATTCCCTGGTGCTCAGAAAAAAACATCCTTAAACCCTGGCTTCTTAATGGCGCATAAGGAGGGATGGTTCCTTCTCTGGTTCTAGGAGATATTGATGACTGGCAAATGTAATAATAAGATGGATCCTGCCACCCATGATGGGAATCATACTTATCAGTTCCTAGCCAAGGTTAGCTGAGAATTAGTGTTATTTTAATTACATTTGTGATGACAAATACCCCTAAATTTGTACCTGTGTTTTTCAGTTGTGGGAGACCCTACAACCAAATAAACCAGAGTGACAGAGCGGTGGAATCCAGTGATGACCCAACTCTGCCACCGAGGAGGACAGGTATTGCTTGTGTGCTACAACCATCATATGTGTATATGTTAATAGCAGAAGATAAAGGAACCTTAAACAAATCTTATTGGAAATCTAAGCTAAGTCTAAGCGAGTAAATGATGACAGAACATGTAGGACTCAGTGACGCTGGCCGGGTGGTCTATATCTACTATTGAATAAACTAGAATTGCTGGTGCTTGTTGTGACATCTTTATGGATTGCGAGTTGACGAATGGTGCCATAGTTTGTAATAAAATAACCAGATCACCTACCAATAATAAGCCCTTTGTGCACCTTCTTCTGAAATCATGGCAAGATTTAACATATAACTACAGTATATTTTCTAGGATAAAATAAATTAATTTGTCAAGTGAGAATTTTATGAAATCCAATATTTTGTTCATTACATACTTTAGATGCAGACGGTGCTCAGGAAGGATTCCTATAGCTCTCACAATTAGCAGTTGGGTTTTCGTTCCAGATGATCCCTCTCACACTACGTCTGACTATGACAGTACGCACGAGACCAACAACAGCGACAGCAGCGACATTGTACAAAATGACGAGGAGGCTGAGAATGCCAAAGATCTTACACAGTCCAGGAAAGGCTCCGTGTGCCGGACCTACAGATCAGACAGCATTGTGTTACACCCATTAATACCAACAGAGGTACGTTATATAGCCGATATCTTACTGAGTATGACCCTGTGGGTCCGGCACAGTCCAGGAAAGGCTCTGTGTGCTGGACCTACAGATCAGACAGCATTGTGTTACACCCATTAATACCAACAGAGGTACATTATATAGCCAATATCTTACTGAGTATGACCCTGTGGGTCCGGCACAGTCCAGGAAAGGCTCCGTGTGCCGGACCTACAGATCAGACAGCATTGTGTTACACCCATTAATACCAACAGAGGTACGTTATATAGCCGATATCTTACTGAGTATGAACCTGTAGGTCCGGCACAGTCCAGGAAAGGCTCCGTGTGCCGGACCTACAGATCAGTCAGCATTGTGTTACACCCAATAATACCAACAGAGGTACGTTATATAGCCGATATCTTACTGAGTATGACCCTGTGGGTCCGGCACAGTCCAGGAAAGGCTCCGTGTGCTGGACCTACAGATCAGACATCATTGTGTTACAATTATTAATACCAACGGAGGTACGTTATATAGCCAATATCTTACTGAGTATGACCCTGTAGGTCCGGCACAGTCCAGGAAAGGGTCCATGTGCCGGACCTACAGATCAGACAGCATTGTGTTACACCCATTAATACCAACAGAGGTACGTTATATAGCCGGTATCTTACTGAGTATGACCCTGTGGGTCCGGCACAGTCCAGGAAAGGGTCCATGTGCCGGACCTACAGATCAGACAGCATTGTGTTACACCCATTAATACCAACAGAGGTACGTTATATAGCCGATATCTTACTGAGTATGACCCTGTAGGTCCGGCACAGTCCAGGAAAGGCTCTGTGTGCCGGACCAACAGATCAGACAGCATTGTGTTACACCCATTAATACCAACAGAGTTACGTTATATAGCCGATATCTTACTGAGTATGACCCTGTAGGTCCGGCACAGTCCAGGAAAGGCTCCGTGTGCTGGACCTACAGATCAGACAGCATTGTGTTACACTCATTAATACCAACGGAGGTACGTTATATAGCCGATATCTTACTGAGTATGACCCTGTAGGTCCGGCACAGTCCAGGAAAGGGTCCGTGTGCCGGACCTACAGATCAGACAGCATTGTGTTACACCCATTAATACCAACAGAGGTACGTTATATAGCCAATATCTTACTGAGTATGACCCTGTAGGTCCGGCACAGTCCAGGAAAGGGTCCGTGTGCCGGACCTACAGATCAGACAGCATTGTGTTACACCCATTAATACCAACAGAGGTACGTTATATAGCCGATATCTTACTGAGTATGAACCTGTAGGTCCGGCACAGTCCAGGAAAGGCTCCGTGTGCCGGACCTACAGATCAGACAGCATTGTGTTACACCCATTAATACCAACAGAGGTACGTTATATGGCCGATATCTTACTGAGTATGACCCTGTATCCACATGAGCTTGTACTTATTGTTTTCCTTGTAATATTATACCACTCATACTATAAATGTAACAATAAATGTATGTCATCTCAAAATACATCCCCACCCGCTCTCTTCGCTCTGGTAATGACCTTCTTCTGTCCTCCTCTCTTATCACTCACTTCTTCTTCAGGACTTTTCTTGTGCTGCCCCTATTCAATGAACCCCTTGCCTCGCTCCGCTAGACTCCTCCTGCCTTCCATCTTGTGTCACTGCTCTGGGAACAAGCCCACAGACAGGACTCGCCATTCTGCGCAATGTGTTATTGTTTTGCCTTGTACTTAACCCCTGCACAGCGCTATAGAATATGTTGGTGCTCTATAAATAAATATTAATAATAATAATAATAATAATATGTAGCCTCCCATGTCTGTGTTTCCTTTATCATATACTATGTCCAGTATATCTCTGTGATATCTACCACTAAAAGGTAATATTCCTTTAACAGTGTTTCCAAGATCCGTACATGTAATCTTTGTATCTCTCGTTTTCATTAATATCATTTTTTCATAATATCCTGTGATGTGTCCATGAAGTATATGGAGATGTTTGGATCTTAGAGGTGTAATATTGGATTTAGGATGAGCAATACTGTGTATATAAATTCAAAATAACTAACAAGGTCTATGGGAACCTTATTGAATAAGGGATGTGATACCATCTCATATCTTGGGTCTGTTTTTCGTTTATCTCTTTGGTGTTGGTCTCACTGGAGTCTTGTTCTGGTCCAGAGTCATCCCGAGTGAGTGTAGAACTATAACTATCCATCATCCCTTATATATAAATCCTCCACATTCAACTGATCTTCAATTATAGGTCCAGCCCTTAGTGTCCATTTTATTTACGAGATATTGTGCTGAACAGTGAGTCTCCATTTCATGTAATTTGAGGCCACTGTCCGCCCTGGACGCTGATCCCCGGCCCTCCACCTGCTATAATACATCTTCCTTCTGTCCTCGCCCACAGGACAAGCCGATCCTCGCTCCAGATCCTCTCATTATAGAAAATGTTGAGTCTCTCATGGGGGAGATCAACAATTGGAACTTCCCAATCTTTGATTTTGTAGAGAAGATGGGTCCAAGATGCGGTCAAATACTTAGCCAGGTAAGAGTTCAAAAAAGCTTCCACCAAGATATTAAAAGTACAATTTGTTTGCAAGATGTTTGTAATCAGTACAACCCGATAACCCTTACATTTAGTTTTCCAGTCATCACAAAATGTTTAAATGAACTCATCTGTATAGAATAATCCATGTAAAAATATACAATGGCTTACTATGTTATGCTGCGGATACATATATATAGGGCTTAGCATTAGGAGCTTTCACTTCTGTGACCTGGGTTTGATTCCAGTCGGGGGACCAAGAGGTCACACCACCCTGAAGCCAAGTAGGGTTGGGACTGTTCAGTACTTGGATAGGAGAACGCCTAGGAATATCAGGAGCTGTATGCGGCGCCCCACTGGAGAAGGAACTGGCAACCCACTGCAGTATATCTGCCATAAAAGCCAAATGCATCAGCATGACCACGGACATAAAGTGTGTTACGGTCCATGAGGTCACGGAGTGTCAGGAACAACTGAAATTCACTCTACCACAATATGTTAATGTTTTATTAGTCATTGTTTGAGCAGCAGATCTCCAACTTATGGTTCCATTTTTTGCATCATCGCCGTTAAAGAGAGATCTACCCGATGTGGACTTTGCACCTTATAAAAAATGTTATCAAACGATGAGAGACTGATCAATAAACAACAATAAAATCAGAGAACAAACAAAACTTAATAGGTTAGTTCTATATGGACGAAACCCCACTCAAGGAGCAACCTCTTGTAGCCACTTGTGTCCTTCACAGGGAGACATATCCTGTAGTATATCAGTCTGGTCTCACTCAAAAGATGGATCCAGCCCTGAAATGCCAGGCAATTCTACCTTGAGCAGGAGAAACGGCAAACCCCAGAAATTTGTTTCGACCTTAGTTGGGCCTCATCAGGTCGGTGTAGCTAAACTCACTAAGTCACAGTGAGCGAGGGGTCCATTCTGGAGCCCCTGTCACTAACCAAATGAGAGTTAACCATTTATTAAACAGAAGAGAGGGACCATTCACTAGATGACCTCACTTTATGACATAGACATCATTTTGTCGTCTATAAAAATGTTTGTTCAATGAGATTATTTTTCTTTGGAAATAACATTCTTCAAGTGCTAGTAAAGTTTGGCAGTGGAACAAAAGTCATCTTCACAAAACTTCTTCTGGATTCTTGGCTCTCTTAAATCCATTGTGGAAACTGATGATTACTTTGAAGTTTTGGTAAAACTTGTGATATTTTCTGGCATTTCTTTTTTCTAGGTGTCCTACAGACTCTTTGAAGACATGGGCCTTTTGGAAACATTTAAAATTCCAGCAAGAGAATTCATGAATTATTTCCATGCATTAGAGAGTGGGTACAGAGATATTCCGTGTAAGTACGTTTTATATTTATGACTCTGTTTTCCTTGTTTTGATTGGGTTGAGTTGGGGTGAAGGAGTCTCGGAGGTGAGTCTGTGGAATATAGATGTGGGTCAAGGTTGTGCAAGGAGTCTTGGATGATACTTTGGTGATACTATGAGTCATGGTAGCAATCAAACCAAACTGTTCACTGGAAGGTTTGATCATGAGGCTAAGGCCCAAATATTGTGTCCATATCTAGAGAACGACTGAAGGTACATGAAGAAGGGGATAGCAGATGCAGAGATGGATATATGCGGTAATTGAAGCGATAACCATGGGCTTGATGGATCTTAGAGGGACAATGACTGACAGATGTGCCTGGAATGTTACAGTCCATACGGTCACGGAAAGTCGGACATGACTGAATGACTAAACAAAAACAACCCTTAAAAGTCTCAGTGACTATCGTTATCCAACAAGGCATGCTCTTGTGACTGATCACCCCCACCCACTGTGAGAGTAATTAATCCAATTAGCTAAACTCATTAGCAGAGTAGAAGGTCCTGCTTCTGTAGTTTATGGTAAAATCTTCCAGCCGTGGAACTTATTACCGGACGCGTGTCTACGTCTCGGCAGTAACTGGGACCTGTAATGTCTGAGCACAAAATATCAGAGGATCTGATACTAAAGGAGATGATTTAATCCAGAACCGTCTCTTTCGCCCAATGGTCTAACGCTTTAGTTATGGGTTGTAGTTCCCTGGGCTGCAGCCGGACGCGGCGCTTGGGGCGTCGCGCTATTTATAGAACCGTTATTTTTCTGCCTGACTGACCGATCTCACAGTAATCGGACACAGACATAAATAATATAAAGATCTGCAGCGATGTGAGATCCGAGCACGGACCCCGGGGCATGACAGCGATGGTCGGTGGGAATCGGATTAAAGGGCTGCTCCTGTAAATACTGATCTAGCACCGAACACTACATGATCCGCTACAGTTAAAGGGATTCCCCAACAGGAAGGTGATTTAACTTTAAAGAGCATTAAATATTGTCTATACATTGTACTAGCAGTTTTCTCTCCAGTAAATCATTTCTGAAACATTAAGTACTGATTTTGCTGCTCCTATATGCTGATGTGCGGCAGTACTGTAGGGTCCCAGGATCCCCGTGTATCTCTGGGGGGCTATTCCATGTATCTACTACTACTATCCTTTCCGTAAAGTGACGCTTCTACAAATTATTTGGGAATTAGCAAAACTGATTATTTTCTGGCGATATCATTTTTGTTGCTATTTTATGACTAAAGGCCTCAATTCTGAGCTAATACCTCTGAGCTCCATCAAGCTCATGCTCATTGCTTCAGTGACCTCATCTATCCATCTCCGCCTCTGCCATCCCCTTCTTCATTTGCCTTCAGTCTTTCCAAGCATCAATTACATGGTACCTTAGCTATGGGGCGAGGCGTTCATAAATTATCTAACCACCCCTGTACCCCAACCCCAGTTTCTGTTGTGGGACATGGGGCCCCTCACTCTGCTCCTGTCTTCCTTGGGTGGCCCGATCCCTTTTCAGCAGTCAGTACCAGTACCAGTCATTACTATGGTACCAGCACACATGTAAGGGCATCAGTAGAGTTAGGGATATTAGTAATATAAGATACATAATAATAACGCTCAATCCTCTTATATGGGCACCAGGACGTTTATTCATTTGGGGCATCTCACAAAATAATCACAACTACCCCTAGACTGTATCAGGGTGGGCTGCGACCTCACCTGTCTGCCCTTATAGGTGTAAATAAATAACCTCAATTGGTAGGTCCATTAAAGACATCCAAACCAAGAAGCCCATATGGATTGTGGGGGTGGTATCAAAGAGTTACTAATGCCCCCCCCCCCACATTAGAAATCTGATCTGTCCTTTTTAAGCCGTGACCGATCTTGATACATTTGGAGTCGACGGACACAATATGACGATGCTCCTCATTACTCCGATTGGCCGATCACCCGGGTTTGTTTTGGTCTTTTTCTGTGACATATTTATATGGAGATACACAGAGTGCCAATCGGCGCTCTAGATATGGCTTCCATACTTTGGTACTTTGCTTCTATTTTTTTAATTATTGTTTTTTTTATTGAAAACCTAGGAATGTAATAAATCCTGGTGTCTTGGAAAAAGGAGCTGATTCCATAGAAATCCACTGGTAATTAAAGGGATACAGTGCAGTGTTTAAAATGAGCCTGTCAGTGACCTCTCTCACCATAGTGAAATCCTGAACTATTCTATATCCCTTAATTATCAGTGGATCTCTTAGAATGATGTCTCCAAAACACCGGCATGTTGGTCCTCTCGACATCTCCTCCAGTTGACAAGTTGAATGTGAAATCCCATGTATGGCCAGTAGGTGGCAGACCTGCTCTGTGTCCAGGTTGGTTACATTGTTTCAACGTTTTGTATCAAACAGATCACAACAGAATCCACGCGACCGACGTCCTCCATGCCGTTTGGTACCTCAGCACTCAAGCCATCCCCGGCCTTCAGGTTGTGGTAAATGACCATGGCTCGGCTAGCGACTCAGGTAAAGTGAGAGCTCGGACCGACATCTGGATTATTATTATTATCCTTTATTTATACAGCGCCAACATATTCCGTAGCGCTAGCTCTCAGTACCACCCTGCAGATACCTGGCGTCTGCGTCTCAGTCCCACTGAACTTACAAAATGCAGAGAGTACGTTTTAATCCATCTGCAGAATAACACAAAATATAATAATAAATAATAATATAATTATACAATGTAAGAAATGTATATATATGGTTCAGGTCAGAATTATCTAGGCCCACAAGGCTCAGGCCTAGGGCAGAACATTTTAAGAGGAATACTAAAAGTTTCAATGATATGACACATTAATTACCCTACCCATTGCTTCATTGCTCAGGACACAAAAGCACACTACCTCTGGCTCCAAGCTACAAGGAATCGTCTTTACTCAAGAATTGTTATTTAAAATGAATATGTTCTATTAAAATAATCGTATGCTCATGAGACGATGTTGTTAGTGTGTTACAAAAACGGGACACTTCTACTAAACTACAACTTGCTGATTGTCCTTAAGGAGGATCTCTTGTGATGTCCCTCAGGAGTCTCTCTGAACGTCTTGTGGCTTCTTATAAGCAGGATCTGTGCTTCAAATTTTCCAAAACCTGTTTTTTGGATTAAAAAATATTAAATAAATCCTGTTTAATGTTAATTGGAAATAATAGGAAATGCAAAGAGCATCCGTGCAACTGTAGATCTAAGTGTCCAACTGACGGGTCCATCAGGCGACCTCGGTAATTCATTGGTCTTTGTTTCCTCAGATTCGGATAGTGGGATCACGCACGGGCACATGGGATACGTGTTCTCCAAGATGTACAACTCTTCAGAAGATAAATATGGCTGTTTGTCGGGTAATATTCCCTCCTTAGAACTGATGGCTCTGTATGTAGCAGCCGCCATGCATGACTATGATCATCCGGGAAGAACCAACGCGTTTCTTGTTGCAACCAGCGCTCCACAGGTAAAAAAATGTCTATAACATGGGTGTACCCCCTCTTGTAGTGTACAACCTCTTGTAGTGTACCCCCTCTTGTAGAGTACCCCCTCTTGTCAATGATACCTGAGATTGATGTATATATTATGTACAATATTCTAATTGTATGTTGTGCATATACTGGAAACATCTGTCTGAGTTGGACTAGATGGGCGTCTATCTAGGTAATAACCAATCTGTACTTCTAGGCAGTACTATACAATGGCCGATCTAGATTCTAGGCAGTACTATACAATAACCGATCTGTACTTCTAGGCAGTACTATACACTAACCAATCTGTTCTTCTAGACAGTACTATACAATAACCAATCTGTTCTTCTAGACAGTACTATACAATAACCAATCTGTTCTTCTAGGCAGTACTATACAATAACCAATCTGTTCTTCTAGGCAGTACTATACAATGACCGATCTGTTTTGGAGAACCATCATGCTGCCGCTGCCTGGAATCTCTTCCTATCGAGGCCAGAATACAATTTCTTAGTCAACTTAGACCACATGGAGTTCAAGCGTTTCCGTTTCCTTGTCATAGAAGCAATTCTGGCCACTGACCTAAAAAAGCACTTTGATTTCCTGGCCGAATTCAATGCAAAGGTAAGAATATCCCTAAGTGGTTACAAAGAGACTATTCATTGGGTCATGCTCGGCCTTGCTGGGATTTTTTTCTCTTTCTTAAAGAACTAAGAAATCTAAAATGTGCCGCCATTATTTAAACACTGTTTTCTTAAGTAACTGAAGATTAAATTGTTTGCCCCTGACCAATTTAATGAAACATGAAGAGGACGTCTCCTGAGTGATCGTTCTTGAGTGATCCTTAAATCAGTTGTGTTTGCTTAGCCAAGTTTGTATTAAAAATAATGGTAAGTATTTAAAGTAGTCCAATGAAATATCCCTCCCTAAGGCTTCTTCCATGTTCAATCATTAAACTGTTCAGTGCAAAAGTAAGGCGTTACACGTGACGCATCACGCACTCACCACTCCTCATCAATGTCGTCACACACTCACCACTCCTCATCAATGTCGTCACGCAAACACTACAGTCATCCAAAACTGTGGTCCTCAATATGTTTTCATGCCAGGACCAAGCTGACCACCTTCCCAAATGATTGTGAGATTTACAGTGTAATGGGCAGGGTACAGGGGAGTAATACAATATGATGCGTGATCACTGTATTTGCTATGCAAGGGTATAATATTAATGCATGAAATGATAAAGCAGAAAGGTTAGTAAGATCTCCATCTGGTATTCTGTGAGCTCCATCTTCTTCTCACACCGATCAGTTTGGGACTTACTTGTCTTCTCACTTGGGCATAATCATGACCAGATTTCCCATTAGGCCAAGTAGGCAGCTGCCTAGGAGCGCTTTCCTGTTAAGGGCGCCTCATTTTGCTTTTCACAACGTTCCTTGGAAAAAGGAAATGCTTCAGTTCACTGGTCACTAGGGGGACGCGTGTTACTAGAGAGTTACAAGAGGGAGGAAGCTGCTGTGCCTAGAGGTGCCCAGGATGTAAATCAGGCCCTGGGTATAATGTCCTTGTATCCTCCTGTAGGCACAGATATGCTAATATGGATTTAAAAGTGCAGATCTTAAACATGGTCTTTCATGCCGACCTGATGTTTTCTTACAAGGAGAGACTGATTTTCCCAAATAACTTAACTAGGATGGTGTCCTGATCCACCCAAAATGGAGGTATTTAGCGGGAGGTCCAAAAGCAGTTTGTACAGGGATTAAATATATTTTTTACATTTTCAAAACTGATTTTTTTTCATGCAAAAGAAAATATTTTTAGTGCTTAAAATCTACTCTTTTTAATACACAATGTCAGAGCTGTGACTTCTAACATTAGAGGTTGGATTTCTTAGTAGTATTATTGGTCATTACCAATTTTTCATTAAAGGGTCAAGGAAGTCACCACGTGTGCTCTGAACCATCACCTAGAGGGTGGGAATCATCTTGGAAAGTTGTAATTTTAGTTACTGTTTGTATTCCCAGCCTAGATAATAAGGTTGGGATCTGGGACACTTTAGATATATCCATTTGTATTCTCCATGCCAAGATGTAGCGTGTTGGTGTACGGGTCACGACGCAAGGTATACTCTCCATTACATAACATATTCATCAGAAGTATACTTGGGTCTTTTTTTACCAATTTGTTAAAATTATTATCGTTTATTTGTAAAATCTTTTTCTTTCCTTTCCTTTTCTTGTTATTTTTGTTACTATATTTTGTTTAAAGCTTAAGAGCTTTAGTTTCTTAAAGAAAAAAAATGATCCCACGGCACAGATTCAGTGTTGAAATTGGGAATGTAAAGTGTGCGTCTGTTTGGTTTGTGTATAAAACCATCCGACAATACACTGTGTTGTATGATAACTGTGTCTCCTTCAATAAACATGGAATTAATAAATAAATCATTGGAAGGAAAGGGATTAGAGCCAATGGGAACCAAACCTCCAAGGCAGCAGCACATTTACTACTAGAACAACTTGCTAAACGTGAGCAAAAAGTATAAAAAGTATTGGCTCCCATCAGAAAAATAAACAGTGGCCTCCATTATATGGCTTCCATTGGAAAAAAACAGAGGCCTCCACTATTTGGCTCCCATCAGAAAAAAAAACAGAGGCCTCCATTATATGGCTCCCATCAGAAAAAAAAAAACAGTGGCCTCCATTATATGGCTCCCATTGGAAAAAAACAGAGGCCTCCACTATTTGGCTCCCATCAGAAAAAAAAACAGAGGCCTCCATTATATGGCTCCCATTGGAAAAAAACAGAGGCCTCCATTATATGGCTCCCATTGGAAAAAAACAGTGGCCTCCATTATATGGCTCCCATTGGAAAAAACAGAGGCCTCCACTATTTGGCTCCCATCAGACAAAAACAGAGGCCTCCTTTATATGGCTCCCATTGGAAAAAAACAGTGGCCTCCTTTATATGGCTCCCATTGGAAAAAAACAGTGGCCTCCACTATTTGGCTCCCATCAGAAAAATAAACAGTGGCCTCCATTATATGGCTCCCATTGGAAAAAAACAGAGGCCTCCACTATTTGGCTCCCATCAGAAAAAAAAACAGAGGCCTCCATTATATGGCTCCCATTGGAAAAAAACAGAGGCCTCCACTATTTGGCTCCCATCAGAAAAAAAAACAGAGGCCTCCATTATATGGCTCCCATTGGAAAAAAACAGAGGCCTCCATTATATGGCTCCCATTGGAAAAAAACAGTGGCCTCCATTATATGGCTCCCATTGGAAAAAACAGAGGCCTCCACTATTTGGCTCCCATCAGACAAAAACAGAGGCCTCCTTTATATGGCTCCCATTGGAAAAAAACAGTGGCCTCCTTTATATGGCTCCCATTGGAAAAAAACAGTGGCCTCCACTATTTGGCTCCCATCAGAAAAAAAAAGAGGCCTCCATTATATGGCTCACATAAAAGGAAAGCTGACCCACAACTACAGCCATTTTAAAAAGCTAAGTACTTGAGCAGTACCTGGAAAATAGAACCCGGTAAAACTTATGGACCGAGGCAAGCTTTGCCGGGAGCTCAAATCTTTAAAAAAGCCATTGAATGGAGGCCTATTTTGCTAACGTTATTGGTTCAAGTCCCTGTGTAGTGTTTTCTTTTTTAATAAAAATTTGTATGTAAAAATGAAGTGAAATATGAAGTAATTTGAGCCCGATTCAATTGAGCAATCGTAAGTTACTGGAGCCCGTAAGTGAGGCCGTAAGTTAATTTGCTATTGAATTTGCGTCTTTTTGCGGGCTTCAAAACTTTGGAATGGTTAAACCCGTAACTGACAGCTTCCCAAAGCCTTTGATCTTTCACTTTTGCAAGAGTTACAATGGCTAAAGTCGCAAATCGCTATTCAATTGTTCCAATTCCCCAAGCCCGCAAATGTATTCACACCCGTAAATCTTGGAGAAAACCCTACGAGTGCTAGAGAGGACCCGCAAGGGGTTAAACACCTATTCGTAGCAGTTTAAATGCAAATAAAAAATCACTTCACTGTAAATAACTCTTTCATTTCGCGTTATAGCGATCTCCAGAATCAATGAGTTAATACATATCAGGCCACCCATATGGACTAAAACAGTATTGGCGTTCATTTGTATTATTTTGTATTCTGAGTGTTTGCGAGTCCCATCGCATATCGGACGCCCGAACCTAATTGATTGACATGTAACCTCCATGGTGGTCTCATTTTCTATTGGCTGTTTCTAAATGGGAGGTTACGGTCTTGCTTAATTGATCATATTCCCGCCCTGAAGTGCTCCGAACCAGTGCATGGTTTACGAAGTCGGCGTTGGGCCCGTAACTTGCGGGCTCCTTACATTGAATATCACCAGAATTGGAGACGAACAGGAGCCCGCAGCACGCCCGCAGACATACTGCCAGGAAACCGCAAGGTGCGGGCTTGCAATTGAATTGGGCTCTGTTTGGTGATCCTTTTAAATTAATTATTTGAATTAATATTATTAACCTTTGCTTTATTGTATAACCTAAATATCTTCTTTCTTATTTAAAAAAAAAAAAAAGCATCATGGGAATTGAACCAGTTATCATTACTCAATAGCCTACACCTTAACTCATTGTGCATTATTATTATTATTATTATTATTATTATTATTATTATTATACTTTATCGCCATCCCTGCAACTAAAACATAGACAAGTACTTACATATAAAATTAGCCACCGTCTCATTCAAAGGCTCTACACTTGATTCTAATTAATATTCATGTTTGGTACAAAGGTAATCTCTCATTCAGGACAACACTCAGAAACCCCTCCCTTCTATTAAATTTAACTCCATGATTTAAGGGTCTATTTTAAGAAGGAAAACACTTAGCCTACTTGCCATCTCTCTAATGTTGAAGTCCGATATGGTGACTTCAGTGGTCGTTTAGGGCTTACCAGTCATATTGTACTCACTAAGTTTGATTCTAAATTTTATAATAATAATGAAACATCACACAATTAAGGTTTTCGATCCTCTGTATCATTCCAGGTGAATGAGGAAGTCGGTCCTGGAATTGATTGGTCAAATGAGAATGACCGATTGCTAGTTTGTCAAATGTGCATAAAACTGGCAGACATCAACGGCCCTCTCAAGTGCAAAGACTTACATCTAAAGTGGACGGAGGGCATTGTCAATGAGTTCTATGAACAGGTAACTGAGTGATTGTTGTAGCCTATAAATAATTACAATGTGTTGTAAAAGAATAAAATATTGACAGAAGAAGTCCAAATAAATGGTACCATGCAAAAAAACACGGGCTCAATCACATGGCTCCCGTAGGAAATCTGGCGAGTGAACTTTCCATGCAGGGAGCCACATAGCAATGACATTCCACCTAAAGTAAACCCTTACAAGTGGTCGGTACGTGTGAACTGTGCAGGAGATTTTACCTAATGTGTGACTACATGGCTTCCATGAGAAGTCTTCTCGTAAGGCTCTGCAAGTTCACGCAGTGATACAAATCCCTAAGTGTAAAATAAACCTCCCACAAGAGCCGATAAACCCCTTACAAGAACTCTAATAAAATAAAATTGAAGCCTACGTATCGTAAGGCACAAAATAAGCTTTTCTAATGGTTATCGTGGCCCTACACAACAATAAATCACAATGTCAGTTACACATACCTGCTCACTCCGTTATGGCACCCAACTAATGCTAAATCACACCTCATTAATAGAGATCCCCAGGGGTTAACAACTACCCACCTGCACTATAACTACATTTACTATTCCCATCAACAATATTCCTGTTTTATCTTATTATCTTTATCTTATTTGTTTCCTATGACATTCAATACATGTAATAAGTGGGAAATGAATATATAATGTGACATGTGCCAACTGCACGAGTAAGACACCTCAATGTGTCTCTGTCACAATATGTACGGATATCCTTTTACTTTATTTGGGTTGCTATGTGGGTTGAGTTGGCTGAGTCGTACTCTTAGCTGCTTTGGAGCGCCTGTAAGCTAAAGCAACCCCATGGCTACATATCTTTAAGGTCTTACTAGAAAATCCTGCAGGAGCCATGTTATAACTACATAAATGATCTCGAAAGAGCTTCCTTAGCTACCTATCAGCCTTACAGGAGTTTCTATGGGAGTCATGTAATGAAGCCCATAGTCTAGTCGCTTGGGTTATAGTATGTGGAGCATTGTAGGCTCGTACGTGTACTGCAGGTCTACTTGGGAGGTTCTGTATTAAAGCAGGGTAATGTGGGTAGCTAGTTAACTCATATATAGCCTAGGACATGTAAATGACGTGACATCATTCGGGATTCTCTTCAAAGAGGAGAAGTCATGTCGGTTGGGGAGTCATAGAAAGCACTCAAGAGGGGGTAGCGGTGAGTCCAAGGAGACCTAGGGGAGGGCCCCAGTGCATGGCTCCACCCGTGCATGTAACCTATTCTTTATATGAGGACATATCCAATTAGCCCATTCATGTTGCCTTAATAGAGAATCTTCCAGATCTTCAAGAAGACAGACTCCTCAATTCCAGTATGTTAAAATAATTCAATATTTGAACACTTATTCTAATTTTCACAAGTGTAATGGCATCCAGCAGTCAGTGCACCGATGTCTTGTATTCTCAATGACCGATGTCTTGTATTCTCAATGACCGATGTCTTGTATTCTGAGGATATACGTTGACGAAAATGAATTCTTCTGGCCAGGGTTGTAATATAATAACATGTTTATGGCATATTCAGTCATTTCATGATGATTACCTGTTTATATGTACGTGACTTGACTATTACGTCTGTTAATATATGAAATATGTTATTTCCCAAATGTTAAGGGTGACGAAGAAGCCAGCCTTGGACTTCCCATCAGCCCATTCATGGATCGCTCAGCTCCTCAATTAGCCAAACTTCAGGAATCCTTTATAACTCACATTGTGGGACCACTATGTAATTCCTATGACTCAGCAGGACTGATGCCAGGGAAATGGTTAGAGGAAAGTGATGATTCTGGGGATACAGATGAACAGGATGACGAAGACACAACTGAGGAGGAATCGTCCGAAACCTCAGAGTCTTTAACAAGTATGTCATCTCAGATCTTCTGTTGTTTCAAAGATGCCTTTTGGGGGATAAATTCTGGGAAGGGTAAGGAAACACCATTACTATAACCCTTTACTTGATGTACTAATATTTTCTTCACTAATTCCTTCTTTTAAAGAAAGGTAAAACTGAGGACGCCATTTATTGCTAGAATCTTGGGTAAGTTATCTGAATGCCATATGTCTGTGATCAGTTATACATTCTGCTAAAATATGGAGAAGAAACAGTAATTATACCCGCATGTGTCCCCATCAACCGGACCCGTGTTTTCTGTTTTGTTTTTATAGAACATTAAATAAATATTAATATCCAAAGTGGTGAAATAAAAAAAGGAAATACAAAGAAAATAAAAAGTAAGACAGTACTGGAATCCCCCTGTAGGTGGCACTGCGTATTAATTAGTGAGACAGTGGACTAATTGAAGCACTAGGGCCGTTGGATGCTTTGACAATGAGCATTGTTTTTATATTTTTCATTTTTATAAGTTATTATTCCTTACTGTATGCTTCAATTTTATTTACTTGGCTGCTGATTCAGCTTTTGGAGGACATGTACTTTTATCTATTGAGTTTTAGTATTAATGAACGTATAAAAATATAGTAAAAATACGTACTGCTCAGAATTCCCAGAAATACAGTTATTGCACTGCACTGTGGGAAAGTGGGTGGGGACATGCAAATGAGTCCATAATGCATTTCACTCTTTTATTGGATAGAAGCTTCCTCTGTATTCAAAGTCTCCTCCAACCTGAGTGTAGGTATTCAAAAGAGTGTATTTTAGGAAAACGACTGCAGTGGTCCTTTAAGGGCACAGTTCTGTAATTAGTTTCTATATTTAGATTGTATCAGCCTTATTAAATTGCAATTCGGCCAATTGAATAGGGCTCTATATAAGCACACAGCATATTATTTTACAGAAGTTTTTAGTTGGTGACGACCTCGCTTTTGGATAGAAGATCACTAACTAAAACTTCTGTAAAATAATATATGCTCTGTGCTTATATAGAGCCCTATTCAATTGGCCGAATTGCAATTTAATAAGGCTGTAAGTCTGCGCGTTTTCTAGCTTGTATGGTGTTTTGAAGAAAGCACCACATATTTAAGATTTTAAACTCAAAAATAAGGCCCCTATTTTTTTGACATGTGTTTAGTATTGTATTTGCATTTTTTTCTTTATACTTCACCCCTGTACAGCGCTACGGAACATGTTGGGGCTTCATCACAAACTGTAATAATAATAATAATAGTTGTGGTCAAAAGCTGACTATAAATAACACCTCATTGTAATATATTAATAGCAGAAACGGTTCATTTGGTATAAATTAACAATGCACGTTAGATAGCAGCATCCTCCTCTACCTTTTGTTTCATCACAACATTCGGATAAAATGGGCATGGAAAGAAGGAGAACGGTCTTCAGTCTTCAGTGAAAGTTCCAACAACGCTCACGTCTTCATGAGCCTCAAATAAATAAAATGAGTGCAGGAGTGTGGCGAGCGTGTTTATCCCACAACGTCATGACCTCCACACTATGGCCATGGTCATGGTAGGACCCACTTACAGAGAGGGAGTTCACATCTGGACACCATATTGTCTCCATAACTGCTGGTCGACTCCTGCTTGTGTCAGATAGCCTCAAAATAAAACCAATTCCTCTGCGCTAGTGTAGCGTTTGTGACAAGAACTCTTGCGTACGAGAAGGAGTTAACCATATTAGCCTCACTAAATATGAGCAAAACATCAAAAAGCAAAGTTTTTTTTTTTTTACAAGCAGTTACATAGTTATGTCTAACGATCCTCATTTACCAGATAAACACTTAACCACAAGGTCCCCCTGCTCAAGAAAGCCCATGTACAGGCCCATCTCAAGTCTGCCAATGAACATCTGAATTATTCAGAGGAGAACTGGGGGAAAGTGTTGTGGTCAGATGAGACCAAAATTTAGCTCTTTGGCATCAACTCAACTCCCCATGTTTGGAGGAGGAGGAATGCTGCCTATAACCCCAAGAACACCATCCCCATCGTCAAACATGGGGGTGGAAACATTATGCTTTGGGGGTGTTTTTCTGCTAAGGGGACAGGACAACTGCACTGCATCAAAGGGAGGATGGACGGGGCCATGTACCATCAAATCTTGGGTGAGAACCTCCTTCCCTCAGACAGGGCATTGAAAATGGGTCAAGGATGGGTATCCCAGCATGACAATGACCCAAAACACAAAGCCAAGGCAACAAACGAGTGGCTCAAGAAGAAGCACATTAGGGTCCTGGAGTGGCCTAGCCAGTCTCTAGACCTTAATCCCATAGAAAATCTGTGGAGGAGCTGAAGGTTCGAGTTGCCAAACATCAGCCTCGAAACCTTAATGACTTGGAGAGGATCTACAAAGAGGACAAAATCCCTCCTGAGATGTGTGCCAACCTGGTGGCCAGCTACAAGAAATGTCCGACCTCTGTGATTGCCAAAAGGGGATTGCCACCAAGTACTAAGTCGGAGGGGTCAAATACTTATTTCACTCATTGACCTGCAAATCAATTTGTAACTTTTTTGACATGTGTTTTCCTTCTTTTTTTTGTTCTTCTGTCTCTCACTGTTAAAATACACCGGCCATTATAATTATAGACTGATCATTTCATTGTCAGTGGACAAACGTTCAAAATCAGCAGGGGATCAAATACTTGTTTACCTCACTGTATACCATCAATTCAGACCCCATGGTATACTAAACTATGAGCGAGATTCAATTGAGCAATCATAAGTTACTGCAGCCCGTAAGTGAGGCCGTAAGTTAATTTGCTATTCAATTGGCTTCAAATGGTTTTTGGGTTACGGGCTTGAAAACTTTGCCATGGTTAACAGCCTCCCGAAGCCTTTGATCCTTCCTGTCCGCAAGAGTTAGGATGGCTAATATCGCTATTCAATTGCTTCAATTCCCCAAGGCCGCAAATGTTTTCAAACCCGTAAACGGCGAATGTAGGAGAAAATCCTACGAGTGCTAGAGAGGACCCACAAGGGGTTAAGCACCTATTCGTAGCACTGTAACTGCAAATAAAAAATCACTACTGCGCTGTAAATAACGGGGGAAGCGATGACAGACATTAGAATTAATTGCACAACAGTCTCAAGCTCGTAAATCGGCAATAATAAATTAATTATTTCATGTGTCATTTTGTGGTTATATAGATCTCGAGATTCAATGAGTTAATACATATCAGACCACCCACATGGACTAGAACTGTATCAGCATTCATTTTTATTATTTAGTATTTTGCTGGTTTGCGAATCCAATCGCATTTGGGACCCCTCAACACTAATTGATTGACATGTAACCTCCATGTTTTACTGAAATCACGATGATGGTCTTATTTTCTCCTGGCTGCTTCGAAATGGGTAGTTACGACCTTGCTTAATTTATCATATTCCCTCCCTGAACGGCTACGGACGAGTGCATGGTCTACGGCTTTGGCTTTCGCCCCCAAACTTGCGAGCTTGTTCAATTGAATAGCACCGGAATTGTAGCAGACTTCGAGCCTGTATACCGCGAGATGCGGACTTGCAATTGAATCTGGCTCTATGTACTTATGGACCCCTTGGCATCTAATATTAACCTATACAACGGGGGTCATGCATTCTGATTGGTTAGCGTACTAACTATTCACATATAGAGTAATTCAAATACTGACACAGATTTCAGCCAATCAGAATCCTCAAAAAATTGTATATAAGGCTGTAGTTTTTTTTTATTTTTTATATAGAGCCCTGTTTTTTTATATGGAGGTCCTTTTCCACAGGCCGAAGATGAGGACCAAGGGCTTCAATCAGGAAAGAAGAGGGCAGATTTTAAATCAAAATGGAAGAGCCCGCTTATCCAGGGCTGAAAAGAGAGGAACCTGGGCATCGATGATCTTTGCTGGAGGGTGTCAAAAGTATAGTAAATGTATATTTTCCCTCCTTACAGGTGTAATTATTTATGTCATTATTTTTGTTTTTTACGTATTTAGTGCTCGGGACAAATGGTCGTTCTTATGGACCCCCATGGGGTGTTAGGGTCCATGAAGGTCCAATATGGACCCCTGTGGTGGTAGGAAGAGAGCCATGGGGATCCTTGAAGATGTGCCCAAATTAAAAAATGTAAATTTGAAAGAGATCAGATATCTTTATGTGAAACACGTGATAGTGATTTTTAAAATAGTTCTGGACAATTACTTGGGTTTAGGATATTTGGAACATTTTGAGCACTAGGATGGCGTTTTGGGGTTAGATTTGTGTGTCTGATGTGATAGCTCGGTGATGATTTACGACTGCACTTGACCTGGATCTTTCCTTACTGGAGCTGTGGAATGGACGCCATAATCCCCTAGTCCTCACCAAGTCCAAGTAAACAGTAGATTGAACTAACATCTAGTGACAAATAATACAAACACGAAACTGAACTTTTTGGACTTTTTGGTGTTTTCTTAATGGGGGAGACAACTCTTGTTGTTGTTGTTCAGTCAGGTTCAACTCTCTGTGACCTTATGAACAGCAGCACGCCAGACACATCTGTCAGACACTTGCCCCTTTTGAGCTCCATTTAGCTCATACTCATTGTTTCAATGACCTCATCTATCCATCTCCGCCTTTGCTTCCCCTTCTTCGTGTGCCTTCTGTAGAGAATCCAGTCTTCTCATGATATGGCCGAAATATTTGAGTTTCAGCCTCATGATCACACCTTGTTGATTGATTGGATCTTCTTTAGACAACTATAGCATTTACAAGAGCCCTGTGGATGCCTGTGTATAGGTCTGGGGTCTCCATGTCTGAGCTTCTAATGAATTTCCCTTTCCTGGGAAGATTGATGGCCATCTTGTACTTTCTATATCTAAAAATGATCTTTCTCACTGAGGAATGTCAGATTTATATTGTTTGGAAATGACTTTCCAATATCATCCTTCCCAGAATGCCGAGCAGTAATGATGCTTTTGACCTACACATGATGTGTTATGTTACCTGAATGATCCAGACCAAACGTTCTGTGAGTAGCTCTACCTGATGACCACGTGCACACGTTATTAAGTACCAAATGGATAGCAAATCAAAGCTCTGAGTGTTGGCTTTTTTTGGTAACAAGTTGTGTGCGCCATTTGTCAGGGCATGCTGAGGAGGACCAGGTGAACCACAGAATGTACTTTCTTTTTCAGTTCACTGTATATTCTATGTACGGTTGGTTTCCTATATGTGTGTGTAGTGTGTGTCCAGCCTTTGTCCATGTACCGTTTAGCGTGTACATTGCACATACAGTATATATCCCATTTGCAGAGTACATTCTATGTACAGCATGCATCCCATGTGAAGTGTATCCAATGTACCCTGTGTACATCCAGTGATAAGTATGTACCTACTTTACAGTGTGTCACTCAAGTACAGTTTGTATGCATTTAAACATATTCCAATGTACAATATTTATCTAAATTACAGTATATACCTATTTTTGATATAATCCATGTATTGTGTGCATCTTATTTATGTCCAGTGTGTGTGCCACCTAAAATGTGTGGCCTCTGTAATAGCAGACCCCAATTATAGTGTACAATGGATATAAAAAGTCTACACACCCCTGTTAAAATGTCAGGTTTCTGTGCTGTAAAAAAATGAGACAAAGATAAATAATTTCAGAACTTTTTCCACCTTTAATGTGACCTATAAACTGTACAGCTCAATTGAAAAACAAACTGAAATCTTTTAGGTAGAGGGAAGAAAAAATATAAAAATATAAAAAAGTTCCACCTTGGTTTCATCAGACCATAACACCTTTTCCCACATGCTTTTGGGAGACTTCAGATGTGTTTTTGCAAAATGTAGCCTGGCTTGGATGTTTTTCTTCGTAAGAAAAGCCTTTTGTCTTGCCACTCTACCCCATAGCCCAGACATATGAAGAATACGGGAGATTGTTGTCACATGTACCACACAGCCAGTACTTGCCAGATATTCCTGCAGCTCCTTTAATGTTGCTGTAGGCCTCTTGGTAGCCTCCCTGACCAGTTTTCTTCTTTTCATCAATTTTGGAGGTAGCTCCAGTTCTTGGTAATGTCACTGTTGTGCCATATTTTCTCCACTTGATGATGACTATCTTCACTGTGTTCCATGGTATATCTAATGCCTTGGAAATTCTTTTGTACCCTTCTCCTGACTGATACCTTTTAACAATGAGATCCCTCTGATGCTTTGGAAGCTCTCTGTGGACCATGGCTTTTGCTGTGGGATGCGACTAAGAAAATTTCAGGAAAGACCAACTAGAGCAGCTGAACTTTATTTGGGGTGAATCAGAGGCACTTTAAATTATGGCAGGTGTATGCTGACTCCTATTTAACACAATTTGGAATGTGATTGCTTAATTCTGAACACAGCTACATCCCCAGTTATAAGAGGGTGTGCAGACTTATGCAACCACATTATTTTTCTTTTTTCTTTTTCTTTCCTTCACCTAAAAGATTTCAGTTTTTTTTTCAATTGAGTTGTACAGTTTATAGGTCACATTAAAGGTGGAAAAAGTTCTGAAATGATTTATCTTTGTCTAATTTTTTTCCAGCACAGAAACCTGACATTTTATCAGGGGTGTGTAGACTTTTTATATCCACTGTACTTCTTAGACACAACCAATGGTAATTGAGGCCATCAGCATGAAGTCAGTAAAACATGGAAGTTAGACGTAATATGCAATCAGAGGCTACAAATTAATTAGTGCCAATAAGTAATATTAACCGATTGGGCCCACAATCTAGCACTCTATAAAATACATTAGAGCATCTGTTCTAGTCCATGTGGGTTTCATGATATGTATTATTCCCTGTGAGTCCCGGCATCGATAATACTCAGAAATAACACTTAAAAATAATATTATTTAATTGCATATTTGTGGGTTTTAGACTGTTGTGCAATGAATTCTAATGTCTTCCCATGCCTTCTGGTGTTTTTATAGTACAGTATTGTGTGTTTAATTGCTGTTACCAAAAAAAAGCCCTTCTGAGTCCAATTTAGTATATATATATATATATATATATATATATATATATATATGTATACTAGCGACTTTCTAAGCGTTTGGAGGCTAAGTCCCGCGTGTTTCAATGTGTAATAGCCTCGCAGGAGTGCCTTTCTCGCTCCTTTCTGGCTAAGTCCTGTGCGTTTCATTGCCTCCACTGTTCACCTCGCTTGTCTATAAACCCCCCAAAACAAATGAGCACCTTGAGCGGGAGTGACTTGCAATGAGTGCCGAAGGTGATCAGTGCAAAGCAGGAAATTTGAAGTACATGGGTGGAGAGGCTCGCCATGAGCGCCAAAGGTGCTCAGAAGACCAAAAGCCTCACATTGTGTGCCAAACCCCATTGACAGCCTTACAATTTTATATCCATCATCCATGACGGGCAAGGTCCTAGTATATAATATCTGTTAATTTTAGTTGTGTCATTTTGATATAATATAACCTTGAATTGCATTACGTGTTTGTCATGTAATATAAGATTTGCTTCATGTTATCATGATTTGCTTCATATAAACATCATGTAATCTAACAGCCCTTCATGTGGGCATCATGTGAAATAAAAATCACTTCCTATCAATTTCATCCAACCTAATAATCTCATGTCCTCATCAAGCAATGCAAATATTGGTTCATTTAAGCATCATTTAATGAAAATGTTCCTTCTACGTGTCTCCACCTACGTATTGTGCAATTTACTTGTTGGTTCATGATAATATCATGTTAGCACATTGTAATCTAAAATTTCCACATGTCAGATTCATGTTACCGTCAAGTGGGGTGAATATGACTTCTGATCTAAAACTTCTTCATTTCATAATCTGTATAATCTAAGAGTCCCTTCAAGTATTCTAAGAATCCCATCCTTTAAGGACCATGTTGACTGAGAGTAACTGTGACCATCTAGGAATCACTTCATGTGATCTAAGCGTGACTCTTCATGTTGGTGTCATGTAATATGAGCATGGCTTCATGTTCATATTCTTATTCTTCATTCTTATATGAGAAGTAGTAACATGTGACATTGGTATGTGCGGCGCATTGTTGTATTGGCAGACATACAACAACATACAAAGAGACTACACCGTCATACACAGAAGAAAGGACACGACTGGTCGCGGGACGCTCTAATTACAGCAAAACACAGAGTGCGTTCCAACCATTACATTATACTTAGATTATTACATGAATCTTAAATTCATAAAATAATAATGTGGCGATCTTTAAGGCTTTTGTAGCCAAACCTACCCAGCAGATACGCCAGGATCTTTATATTCCTTGACCAAGACTAAAATGTCCTTACTCAGATGCAGTATTTTAACATATAGAATCCAGGCTCAGCTTTATAAGACTCAGGAATAGCTTTTATTGCTGTAGAAACTTCATAACCGGTTCAATGGGTGGATGTTTAAACTTGAACTGATAAAATTCCTTCCTCCCTTTTCTTTTAGGAGCATATACACAGTTGATTAATCGTATAGGATCAGGGCAGCCATTTTCTTTACTATGGACTCTGACACATCTTATTTCCATATATATATATATTAATCCTTTCTTCACTATGGATTCTGTCAGACACACACATATATATATATATATATTAATTCAAGTTATGTTACCTCCCTTTTGATTAGAAGCATAACATACTTTAGATATCTTCATTCAGATCAGACTCTCCCTCTTCATTAGGAGCAGACTTGTCCACACAGCAGGATCCTAACTGCCCTCTGACAGTTACAGACTTTACCTCAGAGACACACTACATAACTGCCTACCTGCTCTCTCTGACAGTTACAGACTTTACCTCAGACACACTACATAACTGCCTACCTGCTCTCTCTGACAGTTACAGACTTTACCTCAGAGACACACTACATAACTGCCTACCTGCTCTCTCTGACAGTTACAGACTTTACCTCAGACACACTACATAACTGCCTACCTGCTCTCTCTGACAGTTACAGACTTTACCTCAGAGACACACTACATAACTGCCTACCTGCTCTCTCTGAGCGTAACAGACTTTACCTCAGACACACTACATAACTACCTACCTGCTCTCTCTGACAGTTACAGACTTTACCTCAGACACACTACATAACTACCTACCTGCTCTCTCTGACAGTTACAGACTTTACCTCAGACACACTACATAACTGCCTACCTGCTCTCTCTGAGCGTAACAGACTTTACCTCAGACACACTACATAACTACCTACCTGCTCTCTCTGACAGTTACAGACTTTACCTCAGAGACACACTACATAACTACCTACCTGCTCTCTCTGACAGTTACAGACTTTACCTCAGAGACACACTACATAACTGCCTAACTGCTCTCTCTGACAGTTACAGACTTTACCTCAGACACACTACATAACTACCTACCTGCTCTCTCTGACAGTTACAGACTTTACCTCAGAGACACACTACATAACTACCTACCTGCTCTCTCTGACAGTCACAGACTTTACCTCAGACACACTACATAACTACCTACCTGCTCTCTCTGACAGTTACAGACTTTACCTCAGACACACTACATAACTGCCTAACTGCTCTCTCTGACAGTTACAGACTTTACCTCAGAGACACACTACATAACCACCTACCTGCTCTCTCTGACAGTTACAGACTTTACCTCAGAGACACACTACATAACTACCTACCTGCTCTCTCTGACAGTCACAGACTTTACCTCAGAGACACACTACATAACTACCTACCTGCTCTCTCTGACAGTTACAGACTTTACCTCAGAGACACACTACATAACCACCTACCTGCTCTCTCTGACAGTTACAGACTTTACCTCAGAGACACACTACATAACTGCCTACCTGCTCTCTCTGACAGTTACAGACTTTACCTCAGACACACTACATAACTACCTACCTGCTCTCTCTGACAGTTACAGACTTTACCTCAGAGACACACTACATAACTACCTACCTGCTCTCTCTGACAGTTACAGACTTTACCTCAGACACACTACATAACTGCCTACCTGCTCTCTCTGACAGTTACAGACTTTACCTCAGACACACTACATAACTGCCTAACTGCTCTCTCTGACAGTTACAGACTTTACCTCAGACACACTACATAACTGCCTACCTGCTCTCTCTGACATTTACAGACTTTACCTCAGAGACACTACATAACTGCCTACCTGCTCTCTCTGACATTTACAGACTTTACCTCAGAGACACTACATAACTGCCTACCTGCTCTCTCTGACATTTACAGACTTTACCTCAGACACACTACATAACTACCTACCTGCTCTCTCTGACAGTTACAGACTTTACCTCAGACACACTACATAACTGCCTACCTGCTCTCTCTGACAGTTACAGACTTTACCTCAGAGACACACTACATAACTGCCTACCTGCTCTCTCTGACATTTACAGACTTTACCTCAGACACACTACATAACTGCCTACCTGCTCTCTCTGACAGTTACAGACTTTACCTCAGACACACTACATAACTACCTACCTGCTCTCTCTGACAGTCACAGACTTTACCTCAGAGACACACTACATAACTACCTACCAGCTCTCTCTGACAGTTACAGACTTTACCTCAGAGACACACTACATAACCACCTACCTGCTCTCTCTGACAGTTACAGACTTTACCTCAGACACACTACATAACTGCCTACCTGCTCTCTCTGACAGTTACAGACTTTACCTCAGACACACTACATAACTACCTACCTGCTCTCTCTGACAGTTACAGACTTTACCTCAGAGACACTACATAACTGCCTACCTGCTCTCTCTGACAGTTACAGACTTTACCTCAGACACACTACATAACTACCTACCTGCTCTCTATGACAGTTACAGACTTTACCTCAGAGACACTACATAACTACCTACCTGCTCTCTCTGACAGTTACAGACTTTACCTCAGACACACTACATAACTGCCTACCTGCTCTCTCTGACAGTTAAAGACTTTACCTCAGAGACACACTACATAACTGCCTACCTGCTCTCTCTGACAGTTACAGACTTTACCTCAGACACACTACATAACTGCCTACCTGCTCTCTCTGACAGTTACAGACTTTACCTCAGACACACTACATAACTGCCTAACTGCTCTCTCTGACAGTTACAGACTTTACCTCAGACACACTACATAACTGCCTAACTGCTCTCTCTGACAGTTACAGACTTTACCTCAGACACACTACATAACTACCTACCTGCTCTCTCTGACAGTTACAGACTTTACCTCAGACACACTACATAACTGCCTACCTGCTCTCTCTGACAGTTACAGACTTTACCTCAGACACACTACATAACTGCCTACCTGCTCTCTCTGACAGTTACAGACTTTACCTCAGACACACTACATAACCACCTACCTGCTCTCTCTGACAGTTACAGACTTTACCTCAGACACACTACATAACTACCTACCTGCTCTCTCTGACAGTTACAGACTTTACCTCAGACACACTACATAACTGCCTACCTGCTCTCTATGACAGTTACAGACTTTACCTCAGAGACACACTACATAACTACCTACCTGCTCTCTCTGACAGTTACAGACTTTACCTCAGACACACTACATAACTACCTACCTGCTCTCTCTGACAGTTACAGACTTTACCTCAGAGACACACTACATAACTGCCTACCTGCTCTCTGACAGTTACAGACTTTACCTCAGACACACTACATAACTACCTACCTGCTCTCTCTGACAGTTACAGACTTTACCTCAGACACACTACATAACTGCCTACCTGCTCTCTATGACAGTTACAGACTTTACCTCAGAGACACACTACATAACTACCTACCTGCTCTCTCTGACAGTTACAGACTTTACCTCAGACACACTACATAACTACCTACCTGCTCTCTCTGACAGTTACAGACTTTACCTCAGACACACTACATAACTACCTACCTGCTCTCTCTGACAGTTACAGACTTTACCTCAGACACACTACATAACCACCTACCTGCTCTCTCTGTCAGTTACAGACTTTACCTCAGACACACTACATAACTACCTACCTGCTCTCTCTGACAGTTACAGACTTTACCTCAGACACACTACATAACTGCCTACCTGCTCTCTCTGACAGTTACAGACTTTACCTCAGACACACTACATAACTGCCTACCTGCTCTCTGACAGTTACAGACTTTACCTCAGACACACTACATAACTACCTACCTGCTCTCTCTGACAGTTACAGACTTTACCTCAGAGACACACTACATAACTGCCTACCTGCTCTCTCTGACAGTTACAGACTTTACCTCAGAGACACACTACATAACTACCTACCTGCTCTCTCTGACAGTCACAGACTTTACCTCAGACACACTACATAACTGTCTACCTGCTCTCTCTGACAGTTACAGACTTTACCTCAGACACACTACATAACTGCCTACCTGCTCTCTCTGACAGTTACAGACTTTACCTCAGACACACTACATAACTACCTACCTGCCCTCTGACAGTTACAGACTTTACCTCAGAGACACACTACATAACTACCTACCTGCTCTCTCTGACAGTGACAGATTTTACCTCAGACACACTACATAACCACCTACCTGCTGTCTCTGTCAGTTACAGACTTTACCTCAGACACACTACATAACTACCTACCTGCTCTCTCTGACAGTTACAGACTTTACCTCAGACACACTACATAACTGCCTACCTGCTCTCTGACAGTTACAGACTTTACCTCAGACACACTACATAACTACCTACCTGCTCTCTCTGACAGTTACAGACTTTACCTCAGACACACTACATAACTGCCTACCTGCTCTCTGACAGTTACAGACTTTACCTCAGACACACTACATAACCACCTACCTGCTCTCTCTGACAGTTACAGACTTTACCTCAGACACACTACATAACTGCCTACCTGCTCTCTCTGACAGTTACAGACTTTACCTCAGACACACTACATAACTGCCTACCTGCTCTCTCTGACAGTTACAGACTTTACCTCAGACACACTACATAACCACCTACCTGCTCTCTCTGACAGTTACAGACTTTACCTCAGACACACTACATAACTGCCTACCTGCTCTCTCTGACAGTTACAGACTTTACCTCAGACACACTACATAACTGCCTACCTGCTCTCTGACAGTTACAGACTTTACCTCAGACACACTACATAACTGCCTACCTGCTCTCTCTGACAGTTACAGACTTTACCTCAGACACACTACATAACTGCCTACCTGCTCTCTCTGTCAGTTACAGACTTTACCTCAGACACACTACATAACTGCCTACCTGCTCTCTCTGACAGACTTTACCTCAGACACACTACATAACTGCCTACCTGCTCTCTATGACAGTTACAGACTTTACCTCAGACACACTACATAACATACAATGATATTTCAATATTAGAGCATTAACTAGTAAGGTGAGCCCTCTGAAAGTAGTTGCGATGATTGTGCATTCCTTTAGCCCTTTCTCCCTTTTGTGCTCTCCTTTCTTCTCTCCTTCACTCCATCTCTGGATTTCCATTAGTAATATAGTAGATGACTCACATTTTACCATTTTTTAGATCTCCTTTTCATATATAATTATCTGCAATTACAGTTATAAACATTTTTAAACAAAGTCTCAGTAATTATGTATTTATTTACACTTTAATGAAACTGTTGGATAGAACATATATTTTAGCTTGAGGGCTAGATGGTATCAGTACTGCTAGATAATTGTTACATTTATTTATTGTTCGGTAGATTAATGGGCATGCTTCATGTTAAAGGTACAGTTTTAAAATTGCCCCAAGGGTTTGTAAGATTAAGCGCTTTAGCTAAAAGGAATTGGTAAAGATATTACATTTAACAAGTCAGGAGCCAATAAGGTTGCAGGTTGTTTGTCTTCTTTCTGTACCAATGTCAAGTAGGTCACTGAAATTATCTGTGTTTAATCTTTGTGTCCAGTAAGATTTTCATCTGCATTATTGTGCTAATGCAAGCGTAGGCTCTACATAAATTATATTGATTACCAGCAGGAAACCATCACCTGTTGAAGACTTCCAGCACAAATGTGAAGATCACTTGTGACCCGTCCATGAATTCATATTAAGAAGTAAATTCATTCGGTTGTGGTACACAAAATAAAAAGACATAAAAAGCCCACACAATATCTATAGAACAATACAAAGGGTGCGGTTACAATAATAATTCAATTCCAAATGTAAGCTCAGTGTCAGTAGGCAGCAGCGGTTTGACATCAGGCCTTCACGGTAGTTCTCTTCCCATTGTAAATAATCTTTACCTTTCTGTTATAAATCATTACATATTTCTTAGACCTGTATTTGGTGGTGGATTTCCTATTATAAGAAAAACGTGAAGCAACATAGATATGTACTTAATAATAAGTTGAAAATGTGTATTTTTTGTGACCCTCCAGTGCGAGAGACCTAATTATAAATGTGTCTAATTACAAATGTTTCTCTATGGAGCCTGTTTTTATTACATTGGGATATTATTAGTTTCTGTCAATGGAAAGAAAGATGTTGCTTGATATAATCAGTTGTATGTATCAAATACGTTACAATATGGATGATCTAAACATTTGCTTGTTGTTCACAGGTAAGAAAAAATGCAAGAGGAAAATCTACTGCCAGATAACACATCATTTAATGGATAACCACAAAATGTGGAAACGCGTCATTGACGAAGAGCAAAAATCAGAAGGGGTGGACAAACTATGTCAAGAACCTCCCCCCCATCACCAAACCTCAGAACAAATTCATGCTATCAGGGAAGAGGAGGAAGAGAAGGGGAACTCGAAGTCAGAGAGCCCAACTGTAGAACCTGATGAATGAGCAGTATTTGACAGAACATTGATTGGTCCATAGACTTCTCTCAAGCCAGCACAATATTTAGACACAACACTGTAGAAATGGGAAGAACGTGCCTATCGCTGTTTGTATTTCTTCCTCTATATGATGAGGTCCATGTTATGGCCTCTGTTGCTCAAGGAAGCTTTTGGCACTGAACTGCTGGCTTTATAAAGACTTGTAAGACGAAAGCATAGGAAGCCAGCGTGATGGCCGCACACTTCAGAAACATATATATAATTTTTAAACGTATATATATAAATATATATATAATGGTCACTGTGATAAACAAAATGATGTTTAAAGGAAGCCGTGCTTGTATAGCACATATTTTGTTAACTGCAAGGTACTGAGTAAGAGGCTTTTCCTCTTAATTCTGAGGGATAAAAGTTCCAAAGCTTTATCAGAATTCTGATATATCCTGCCAACATTTTTGTGTAATATATTATTGGAGTTTGCGTACTTAATAAAAGCTGTAGCACTGTAGCACATGACACATTACATGTGAACAAGTAAAATAGGGAAGATTTTATTTTTCATTTCTACGTTGTTCATGCTGTGAGCCAAATTTCTATTTAAAAGTTGATATTCACTTTCAATATTTTATTTCACAATATTATATTTGTCAATGATAGTTATCTTGTTGTAAATATGGAGAAATTTTTATCCGTTTCCTGTAGATAGGATACTATTTTTTTTTTTTTTTTTTTTTTATAAAGGTAATTTTTAAAATCACCAGTTTTTGTAGCCATGTGGGGATTTTCAAGCCCAGAAAATAAGATAACATGAATCTGGGTAGAGATTCAATAGCAATGTACTGCTGTCTAGTATGGAGATGTTCACATGATGGTGTTGGTCAATGGAAGAACTCAATCTAAAGACAGTACTACCAAGCCACGTCATTTCTGGTAACAATTTATTCCATTCCAGCCTCATATGATTGAAAATCTTATAAAAAAAAAGCTACAAAAAGAATGTTTTTATAAGGATTTTTTTGAGACTTGACAATGACCTTTATTTGTCATCATTATGAAGCCACCACCCCATTGCATTGGTCACCACAATTCATGTCTTCCTAATGTTGAACCTTGATAACCTTATGTTTCCAGGCAATTTTAAAGAATGAATATTGTGCACTAGGAAACAAATACATATGTAGCATTATTGGGTAAAAAAGCACATGGACAGTAGGCCATAGAATGAAAATAAAGAGCATCCGAAGGGGTTGGTAGCTACTGAGCCTTGGCCGGACTCTGTATAAATACGAGAATGGATATTAACTACAGTTGTGGATACTGACTTTCCATAACCAATTTTATTGTATGTTATATCTAACAAAATGGGTATCCTTCATACTGAAAGTCCTCTAATTCCACATAAAGGGATTGCTGTACTTGGGAAAGATGTCGTTCTCGAAAAGATCTCTTCCGATGCTTATCGCACAACATTGAATACGTCTTGGGAATTGTTCTCTCAAGGCGTATTTTTCATTTTCGATAATTCCTACCTGGATAGTTACGGGTCCTAAGAGGTATCTGGGCTCCTCAACGTGTTTATTGAGATGTGGACTTCTCGTTCCATTCTATTAAGTTATTTCTCGGTCTGTGTATGTCTCCTTCCAGGCCAACTTATGCTTGCACTAATTTGATTCCCGTTTTGGCACACAAGGGTGCCATGTTTTTGCACAGGTTCAGTACAATTCATTGCAGTCTCTCCATCATTTCAGTGATCAATAGCTTTACTTACAGACGACAATTCTTTGTATAGATTCATTGCCCAGTATTTACCTGCCTGTTATACACTTGTTATCTCCCAACAATGAGAGCCAAGCTCCACCGAGTACTGACGTGTCTAATATGGTATTTGTAAAAAATAAAATGCTAAAAAAACAAAGCCACTAGCACTTGTTGTAAAACACGTGTTTATTGGTAAATGCCGAACATGAAGGAAGGTGAAATATATAAAACAATATGTGCCTAAAGGAAATGTGTAATAACTTAGTTTTTATATCTTACATAAAAAGCAATAGCACGGTATGATTCCACGTCACTGCGCTTACTGCTGTACACGTGTTGCACAGTATATTTCTAACAATGCCGACTGATGGCTACTGTGGGACAATCTCAGGTCTTTGTACATGAAGGGAAGTACTTCTCTGGGAAAGCTCTCCGCATAATGAGTTACAGAGGGGTGGGTAAAACAAAGAGTATACAATGCAAGCAACAGCTGAATGAGCTGGTCCCACGCACGGGGACATGCGGCACAGGGTGGGTGGTTCTGATGTTCCATGTGGCAGTATTACCCCTCTCGCTCATACATAGATAATGTCTATCCATCACTCTACAGTAAGATTAGAAGAACTTTTGATATAGAATATTATTTATTTCTAGTACAATCACTTTGCTTGTTCTTTTTTTCTTTTCTATTATTTTTTAGAATACACGTCTCGGTTTCAGGTGCCAGCCTAGGGGACTCGGCAGAGAGGCTCCATTTATTTATACCCATTACTACCCCAGTGTTTGCCAAACGCGGTTGCATTTTTGGGATCATAAATTATTAATTGATCCCCACAAGCCTCAAATCCATCCTATAGGGTTCTGATATATCCTGCCAACATTTTTGTGTAATATATTATTGGAGTTTGCCTGGGGGACTCGGCAGAGAGGCTCCATTTATTTATACCCATTACTACACCAGTGTTTGCCAAACTCGGTTGCACTTTTTGGATCATAAATTATTAATTGATCCCCACAAGCCTCAAATCCATCCTATAGGATTCAATAGTTCTTACCAAGTTCTCCAAGTTGTATCCATGATTTAACCAAGGAATGAAAAGTCTCTTCATGAATTCCCTAAGCTTTACACAGAGGATTTGGAAAACAACCTCTGAACCCCTAACCACACAACATGCACCCCCTGAGTTCTATGGAGCACAATATGGGAAACCATACACAAGAGTATTTTATGGATTTATTAGAATGTGGTTGGGGATCCTACCTGACAAAAAGTGGCATAAAAATTCATTGGTTGGAGAAAATACCACTGATTTAGTCCAATTGTATTATTACGACATAGGACTAGTTGTCCGACCTCATAATAATACAGCCTCCCTGCCCCGCTAGGCCCTGGTGCCCGACACTGCACAATATTACGGCAATACTGTCCACATGGGAACCGCACGCCAGAAATGAGCCGCGACTGTTCAGGCTACTTGTTTCTGTTTTGTTTTCTTACAAATAACTCCGTGTCCTGATGCCCATGTAACTAAATAAAGAGATGTGCAATAATTTTGAAAAGTGACATTATGCGTTATTTCTGATTGTTTTATGTAAAATCCACTCTCGTTCATGAATGTCGTTTTATGTGGATGGTGAGCTACTTGGTGATTACATTGGTAAGGATAGACCTCTGATTGTTTTATGTAAAATTCACTCTCTTTCATGAATGTCGTTTTATGTGGATGGTGCGTTCTTTGGTCGTTACTGTAGCTACAGACCGAATTAACTTAATTCTTCTCATACTTTGTTATTTAGTCATTTAGTCGTGACTGACTCTCCCTGGCCCTATGGACCTCAGCATGCCAGACTTATCTTGTGTCTGGTTGTGCTTATCCATAAGGTGGGTTGGCAGTTGACCCTACATGTTATAGCTCACAGCTTCATTAAGCTCCACAACCCCTTCACCACAACAAGGTAGTAATTCAGAAGGAGTCTTCTTGTATGTATGTAAATTCCGTACTGTGTAATGGAGATATGCGACCCATTGTTGTTGGGTTGAATGCAATGAAATGGGGTTCTCTGTACTGTTTGATCAGATTTCTTAAAAGTCCGGCAATATCTGGTCCTAGGACTTCTGGAAATCAATGGCATCCAGAAAAAGGGTCCACAACTCACCCGAAGCTTCTGCCCCTCTACGGCTGAAGCTTCCACGTTCCTCTTTCAATTTTCTTTCTTGCCTTCTCCCTCTCTCATATTATGAACCCCAAATCCTCTCATTTGCCCTCTAGTCCCGTCTCATCTTTGGCTTTGCTTTGTTATCTTTGGCTCACTTTTTATCTTCACTTTGAACTTTTTATCTTCTCACCTTGAGTTTAAAAGAACCAAAGGCCTAGTGTAACATGGAAGTTCATCACAGGTAACATTCAGATGTTTTGACCATTTATAGTATAACTCCTATAATGCTTCACCTTGTACCATCTTACAGGGATAGGAATAACCTGAAACAACCAAGAAATCAATAAATAAACAAATATTCCAAACCAGCGACAAAAAAAGAAAGGATAAAGTTTGAGAATATGTGACATGACTTTTTGAGATTGTGCGTAGATATTTACATCTTTCCATCAAAATGGCCTTTTTCATCACTATTTATTGGAAATTCTTTAAAATAACCAAAAAAGAAAGATAAATGGGAAAAAAAAAAAAAAGGTTAAATTTCACGCCACCACAGTATCCAGAACATTAATTGGTCAGTCATGTTGTTGTTATTAAAAACAAAGGTTGGCATTTTCATAACTATCCTAAATTAAATTAATATTTCAGATTTGAATATTAATCAGGGGAATATATATATAAATAACCAAAATATACTGTGATCCTCATTGGGGCGCCTCCTACCTGGAAAGCACAGCTTATCGCTTTTCCACAAAACTTACTAGTTCTCTCAAGCTAAGATTCATATAAATATATAAATATATGCGTAATTAATAAAATGTAACACGCATATCATATGCATATCAAGCAGCCAGGTATGTGATAGACTTCTCATTGAGACACAATTTTAAACAAATTTTATGTAACTTAATATTGCAATAATAAATACAGAGACTTTGGACACTGCTCTAAGTGAATCTAGGAACAAATCAGAGCAAACAAACACTACTTCCAAGCGTGCCCCCAATATCATGCAGAGCAACGTAAGAGCCCCATTAAATTGCTCAGATTCGTAGTCCGTAGAGGAGCCCCCAAGAGTTACGGCTATTAAATTGGCCTCTTTCAGCTACCCACAAATGATCTGCGGGTGACAGGAGAAAAATCCCAACGAGCCGTCAAAATCTGAACTCCGTCCCAGCTAAGCCTTTGATCTGTCAAGCCTGTAAATGTTACTATCGCAAGTCACTATTAAATTGCTACGAATCCCCAAGGACGCACTGGCGTTCAAACCCATAAACGGCAAATGGAGCCAAAAATCCTTCGGAGGACACGCAAGGGGGTTAAACTCCTGTCCATAGCACGGTAAATGCAAATATAAACACAATACTGTATTTTAAATTAAAGAAAAAGTGGTGATCTCTTTTACCATTGTAACCACGGGTTTGACTAACTGATCATGTTCATGGCCGCAAATGGAATGGGCGGAAGCATGGTTTACGGATTTAGATGTTGGCGACGTCTGTTGCGCGTAGTCTAATTTTATCGCTCTGTAACTCTGCCGAATTTGCGGCTGTACCATGGCCGCTGCGAGCTTGGAATTTAATGGGGCTCTAAGTCATTATTCTTCACAAATGAAGGACAGTTATTAAAATTAAAATATGCTTAAAATAGCTGTGGGCCAAAAGATGACGATTTGATGTATGAACCTTTGAAATAGAAATAAACTGTGGGTAGGGCCATTGGGGATCACAACGCATGGGAAGGCCCGAAGCCATGTTAGCAAGAGCTCATGATGGGGTTAAGCATTGAAGAATCTCTAATGAATTTAAGGTGAAGAGGAAAAGGGAGATAGAGGAGCAGTTAGATATCAGCAGAAGGCTTCTTCAGAGAATGAGTAAAGTCTAGATACTGACTGCAGTAGATATGAAGGAATTCAATCAAGATGACTTGTCGTTTCAGAAGACGAGTAACAGAAGAGCTGAGTGATCTTAAGGTGATCATATTGATTGTATTTTCAAGCAGGAGTTGTTACATAGGGCCATATTCAATTCCAAGCCCGTAACCCAATCTCAGGCAGCCAATTGTCTGCGAGTGAGTTGCGGGCTTCAGTTCCCCTCCATTTACGAGGCTATTCAATTGCTCAAGCTCGCAAGTTGCGGTCTTGAAGCCAAAATCAGAAACATGGACTGTTTCGGAGCAGATGAGGGCGGGAACATGATCAATTAAGCAAGCCCGTAACCTCCCATTTCAAAACAGCCAATAGGAAATGAAACTGTCCGACTTACGGCAGAAAAACATGGAGGTTACAGGTCATTCAATTAGGTTCGGGGGTCAGATTCGCAAAACATAGAAAATAAAGTATTATGAAAATAAATGCCAATAGTGTTATATTCCATATGGGTGGCCTGATATGTATAAACTCATTGATATCCAAGATCGTTTTAACCCCAAAATGACACATAAAAATAAAATGTATTTCCTGTATTTCCCTGTTACAGTGCAGTAGCGATTTCTTATTTGCATTTACAGTGCTACGAGTAGGTGTTTAAACCTTGCGGGTCCTCTCTAGCACTCGTAGGATTTTTTCCTTCATTTGCGGCCTACAAGTGTGGATACGTTTGCGGGCTTGGGAAAATGGAGCAATTGAATAGCAATTTGCGATTTTAGCCATCAAAACTCTTGTGAAAGATCAAAGGCTTCTGAAGGCTGCAAGTTACAAGTTTGACGAAAACAATTTTTTCAAGCCATAAACTTGTAACCCGATTGGAGCCCGCAAAAAGACGCAAATTAAATAGCAAAGTAGCTTGCGACCTCACTTACGGGTCTCCGGGTCTCAAAATCGCTCAACTGAATGGGGCTGATAGTAATTAAGGTTGAAAAAAGACTTTTAGTCCATTGAGTTAAACCTTTTTAGATTTCCTCTGATCCTTGTAATATGGGGATTAATTGTTAATTGATCCAGAGGAAAGAAACAGAAAAAACCCACTGAATAATTCCAATTGTCTCATAAGGGAAAAAAATAAAACTCCTTCCTGACCCCAGATACTGGTGATCGGACTCCTCCCTGGATCAATACTCTGTCTCTAATTATGTATCCAACCACTCCTTTGGTAGAGAATTCCACAGTCTGGCTTTCCTTACTGTGAAGAACCCTTTTCTTTCTTTGAGGTGGAATCTTTTTACTTCTAACCTCAAGGGATGTCCTCTTGTCAGTTGAAAACCTCTTGGCACAAAAATCTTACTTGTAAACCTTTTATTGACCCTGGATGTATATATATAAGGTAATCATATCCCCTCTCAGACGCCTTTTTTCTTGAGAAAGTAAGTTTAATTTGGTTAGTCTTTCTTCATAACTTAGTCCCTCCGTTCCCCTTATTAGTTTTGTTGCCCTTTTTTTTAACTTTAAAATGGCCTTTTTATAAAGTGTTGCCCAAAATTGTCCTCCATATTCCAAATGAGGGCGTACTAGGGATTTGCATAGTGGCAGAATTATATTTGCTTCCCTGGCTTCTATACATTCTTTCTTTTTCTTTTTTATTGCTCGATCAATACTTTCTCTCTAATTAACCAGGATAACCCCGAATTCCCTTCTTATTTAAAAATAAATCTAGTCCATTTTTTCAAGTTATCTATTGAATCCACTGTCACCACCTCCTTTGGTAGAGAATTCCACAGATTAACAACTCCCTTGCTGTGAAGAACCCTTTTCAATATCTGAAACCCTAGATTTGCTCCATGAAGATTATAAATTGCATGGCTATTTTTCCTTCCCAGATGCATAACTTTACATTTATTCGTATTAAATCTCATCTGTCATTTAATTACCTGTTTCTCTAATTTATGCAAATCTCCTTGGAGGGAAAGTATATAATTTTCTGATTTAATTACCTTGCAGAACATAGTGTCATCAGCAAAAATGGAGACACTACTTTCCAATCCTACTTCTAAGTCTTTAATAAATATGTTAAAAAGGAGAGGACCTAATACTGAACCCTGAGGAACCCCACTTACCACATTAGTCCAATCTGAGTATGTTCCATTTACAACAACCCTTTGCTTCCTGTCTTTTAGTTCTCAATCCATGAGCAGATATTTACTGCAATTCCTGTATACCTAAGTTTGCACAAGAGACTCCCATGTTTTCAATATTTAAATCACTTTATTATGCTCTGAGATTTGAAAACATTTTCTAATTTACACTGCTCTAAAATAATGGTATATTTAGCACTGTACTTATATATCTATATTTGTGATGAGCGCCGAAGATGATTGTTGCAAAGCACGAAACTTGAAGGACACGAGGGGAAAGGCTTGCAATGAGCGCCAATACTGGAACAGATGATCCAGGGTCCATACCTCTGTGACAGGTGTGAGCATGCTGCCTCTCTGGAAGCTCAAATTGAAGATCTGGAGAGGAGAATTGCAGCACTTAGTGATATTGCTCTACTGGAAAGGGAGGTGGTGCTCACGGAGCACAGTTTAGCTGGGCCTAGCATGGAGGGTGGAGCTGGGGCTTGTGAGGATGTCCAGGGAGGTAGCTGGGTTACAGTTAGAAGGGGAATCAGGGGGAACAGGAGGAGGCAGGCCAGTTCTGAGTTGGCAAACACCCACAGATTTGCCAGATTGAGTGAAACTGTTGGGGATGTCCATTCAGGAATGGCAATGCCAGATAGAGCTGTTCCCTCTAACAGCCGGGAGAACAGTTCTACTGGAAGAGTGGGAGGGCAGAATAGGCAGAGCAACAGACATGTTTTGGTGGTAGGGGACTCTATTATTAGGAAGGTAGACAGGGTAATTTGTCACCCAGATCCCAGCAATCGAACAGTTTGCTGCCTCCCTGGTGCTCGGGTTCGGCATGTTGTGGATCGGGTAGACAAATTATTGGGAGGGGCTGGTAATGAACCGGCGGTCTTGGTACACATTGGTACCAATGACAAAGTTAGTGGAAGATGGAGCGTCCTAAAGAATGATTTTAGAGAACTAGGGAATAAGCTTAAAGCAAGGACCTCCAAGGTAGTATTTTCTGAGATACTACCAGTGCCACGTGCTAGCCCAGGGAGGCAGAAGGAGCTTAGGGAGGTTAATGCGTGGCTAAAAAAGTGGTGCAGTGCAGAGGGTTTGGGGTTTTTAGAGCACTGGGCTGACTTCTCACTTGGGTACAATCTCTATAGCAGGGATGGATTGCACCTTAATGATGAGGGAGCTTTTGTGCTAGGGGATAGGATGGTAGAACGGCTGGGGGAGTTTTTAAACTTGTAGGTGGGGGGGGGGGACTATATAGAAGTATTGGGGTAAATAGGGTAGAGAGGGAAAGGGAGGAATTAGTTACCCATGGGGGAGGAGAAGGGGGGAAGGTTACAATAAACAGTAGGTAGGTATTAATAGGGGCCTCAAAATACAATTGCAAACACTTCACAACGGCAGAGCCATAGCAACATAAAGTGTATGATTGCTAACGCAAGAAGTTTGCTTGGGAAAATGGACGAGCTATAAATATTAGCGGTACAAGAAAAATGGGGCTTAATAGGCATTACTGAAACATGGTGGGATGAATCTCATGACTGGACTGTTAATCTGAATGGTTATAACCTATTTAGGAAAGATAGGGGAAATGGTAAAAGAGGAGGAGGGATTTGTCTGTATGTTAAGCCTGAATTTAAACCTATAGTCAGAGAAGATATGTATGCGGGCACTAACGGCATCATTGAATCTTTGTGGGTTGAGCTAAATAGTGGAGGAGCTAATACTAAATGCATATTGGTGGGAGTATGCTATAAACCCCCAAATATGGCTGAAAGTGAGGAAATACAATTATTTTTACAGATTGGAAATGCAGCTAAGCATGGGCTAATAATGGGAGATTATAATTACTCTGAAATAAACTGGATAAATGAGACCAGCAGTTCAGCTAAGGGGAGCAGGTTCTTGAGTACACTCAGGGATCATTATCTAGCCCAGGTAATACAAGAACCTACTAGAAATGAGGCCATCTTGGATTTAGTCATCACAAGTAATATTGATGTAATATCAAATGTTAAAATAGGGGAACCCTTGGGGAACAGTGATCACAACACAGTCTCATTTGAGATTGAATACAAAAAACAGAGTTGTAAGGGGCCAACAAAAACTCTAAATTTTAAAAGGGCAGATTTTAATGGGCTACGGGCAGCAATACAACATATAGACTGGGACAAAGAACTTACAGGGAAGAATACTGAAAATAAATGGACAACATTCAAATCCTTACTAAATAAACATACTCATCATCATGTACCATGTGGAAATAAAATGAATAGGAGTAAATCATATCCCATGTGGCTTAACAATGACTTAAAGATCATGATGAGGAAAAAGAAATATGCATTTAAATTATACAAGAAGGAGGGAACAGAGGCAGCTTTATGTGACTATAAGGAAATCAACAAGGCTTGCAAAAGAGCTATTAGACTGGCTAAAATAGAAAATGAGAAGTCAGTTGCAATGGAAAGTAAGACTAACCCTAAAATATTTTTAATATATTACTGGGAAGAAGGCCAGGAAGGAAGCTATAGGAACATTACAATGTAACACAGGCCATCTGATAATTAGTGACCAGGAAAAGGCAGATGAGCTAAATAGGTTATTGTCTTCGGTATACACAAGGGAGGTACAAGTGGTTGGGACACCGCAACATAATGGGGCTACACTACCTTTGCCAAATAATTGGTTAACGCAGGAAGAAATACAAAAGAGATTGGAGAAAATAAATGTTAATAAAGCCCCAGGTACTGATGGAATACATCCAAGGGTATTGAGGGAGCTGGGCTCTGTAATAGCCAAACCATTATATCTAATCTATCAAGACTCACTCACTACAGGGTCTCTACCAGATGACTGGAGAAAAGCAGAGGTGATACCTATATTTAAGAAGGGATCAAGAGCAAATCCAGGGAATTAAAGACCAGTGAGCCTCACATCTGTAGTTGGGAAGCTTTTAGAAGGGTTAATAAAGGACAGAATACAAGAATATGTCTATTTGAACAGGATCATAGGTAGCATTCAACAAGGATTTATGAAGGATAGGTCGTGTCAGACCAATCTAATTAGTTTCTATGAGGAGGTTAGTAGGAACTTGGATCAGGGTAACTCAGTGGATGTAGTCTTTTTAGATTTTTCAAAGGCTAGTGAGCAAACTAAGGGATACAGGAATTGCAGTAAAAATCTGCTCATGGATCGAGAGCTGGCTAAAAGACAGGAAGGCAAGGGTTGTTGTAAATGGAACATAATCCGATTGGTCTAATGTGATAAGTGGGGTTGAGTATTAGGTCCTCTCCTTTTTAACATATTTATTAATGATATAGAAGTAGGACTCGAAAGTAGTGTCTCCAAGGTAATTGTAACGGATCTCCTGGCACCCCGACTGGGTACCTCCGTTGATGGACGCGTCCTAGCTTGTGCCGAGGACTACAAGCACTGCACCGGACACCACAACCACCACAGACTCCACAACCAACGTAGCTTAACTGGAGCCGCGCCGTCTTCCTTCCACCCTGTATGAATCTCAAGCATCCAGGATCGTGTGGGGAAGACCTCTCCTCCAAGGAGAGTACATCAGGAACAAGGGTTCAGTAGTTAAAGCTCAAGGGAGTATGCAAAGCATAGCAATCCCCAGTGTGATATAGCAATCCCCTCCAAGAACGAGACGAGGCTACGTTTTGAAGGGTCAAGTAGAACTCTCTTGCTGGCACACCCAGCATGGTTTTTATTACAGTCAGGTAAACAGAACACACCCAGGGGAAGGTATAAACAACCAATAACACAATAGTAACGCCCACAGTTTCCCTCCCCTCCTGCTTGGGAGATAATTGAGTTTATTACTGTATCTACTCAATTATCTCCCAGCTAAAACTTACACATTTTTATCCATTTTTATAACTTTATGATTTTACATAGTACATAAATAAATCTTACATTTTTATGAACAACATAAATTGTGGAACAACATATAAAAAAATGGCATGAATCAGACCAGGGGTTCAAAAGTTAGTAAAAGTATCACATATACAATACACATATAGGGACAATAGGTGGGTCACACCTCCCTGAGGCTACCTGGCAACTTTGATACAATCAGACATGGATTAGATCATCCTTCTTTGTTCTTATGTCTGAGAATGAAAACACTTTATACAATAGACTTCCTTATCTTATGAGGAGTCTCTGTAACAGGATTATCCATTCTGCCAAGGTCTGCAATAGTCTGGGCTAATATTCTGCAGAGCATAAACCAACATACATACAGTATAACAGTAGGATCATATTTTAACCAAGAATTAAATAACCATAAAACAGGGTAAAACAGTGATGGGTTCCGTTACACACCTCCCCCGTGACCATAAGCCGGCATACACGGTCTGATCCCAACGGATCGGCCTGGGGATGTCCGGACAAAAGTATTTGTTGGTCAATTCTCTAGTTTGACAACCCATCAGCATTACTGCAATTCACATTTACTCACATTTCACATATCCCCAGATAGCTGGGATCTGAGCGCACAAAACTACCGAATATCGCTCAGATCCTATTCACACAGTTGAATTGCCATGTAGCTAAAGTCTTTCCCATAGTCTTTCATTATATGAATGGGCTCCATGGCATAGCTATCTGGGGTATCACCGGTCCCACAGGGCAAGTACCGAATGACCCCCCTGTATGTAAAGGGCCAGAATGAGTGACATACACTCTGGTATGGCCGAATAATGTGTTTAAAGGGCAATATGTCCCAGGGCCATAGTCGCAGGACAGGAGGCTGGCAAACAGTCCTCTCCAAGACAAAGTGGCGAAGGGCACTTCGTCACACATCTCCCCTTTGGGGGGAAGTCTAACCAGGCACCTGACCTTCTGAAGGTCAGTGCCTCCGTTAGACGATCCACCAACCCACAATAAACCAGTGCTAGAGCAGCCCCCCCACAACAACAAAGTGCAAGAGCAGCCCACCCACAACAAACAGTTACTGCACCTGGATATTTCGCTGTGGTGATGTGGCAACACGCTGAGGGGACTTGAGGGGCAGAGGCCAGCGGCACTCTGCCCTGATGCCAGCTCTTCTGCTGGTATAACCTGCAGGACATCCTGCTCTGTACAAGGGACAAAGGGAGGGCAGAGGCTGACTGCACTCTGCCCCGCTGTCAGCTCTTCTGCTGGGGTACTTGGGACATATTCCAGCTCAGTAGCCAGGGAAACGTGGGGGTCAGTGGGGGTTAACATTTCCTCTGTTAACCCTGGGGCCACATTAGAAGTTAGCTGGGGAGGGGAATTTGTACTTATCCCCTCCTCCGGTTGTCCCAGTGAGGGTAGTTGGGGATCTGGACAGGCTGTGGGCACAGAGACCACGGTCCCATCTGCGCCGTCTGGGAGATTGGTGTCTCCCCTTGTTAGGGTAAACTGTCGCTGGGGAGGAAGGACGACACCTTCTGCCCCCTGTGGTTCACACTGACGCTGGGGGGGAAGGACGACACCTTCTGCCCCCTGGGGTTCACACTGCCGCTGGGGTGGAAGGACGACACCTTCTGCCCCCTGGGGTTCACACTGCCGCTGGGGGGGAAGGACGACACCTTCTGCCCCCTGGGGTTCACTCTGCCGCTGGGGGGGAAGGATGACACCTTCTGCCCCCTGGGGTTCACACTGCCACTGGGGGGGATGGATGACACCTTCTGCCCCTGTGGTTCACAGTGCCGCTGGGCGGGGAAGAATGACACCTTCTGACCCCTGGGGTTCACACTGCCGCTGGGGGGAAAGGACGACACCTTTTGCCCCCTGGGGTTCACACTGCCGCTGGGGGGGGAAGGATGACACCTTCTGCCCCCTGTGGTTCACACTGCCGCTGGGGGGGAAGGACGACACCTTCTGCCCCCTGTGGTTCACACTACCGCTGGAGGGGAAGGACGACACCTTCTGCCCCCTGGGGTTCACACTGCCGATGGGGGGGAAGGACGACACCTTCTGCCCCCTGGGGTTCACACTGCCGCTGGGGGGGAAGGACGACACCTTCGGCTCCCTGTAGGGCCGGTAGAGAGACCTCGGTCCCATCTCTACCTGTCATCTGGAGGTCATCCCAGGACCAGTCAATGAGGTCTGGTTCTGCTTGTCGAGTAGGTTGGGGCTGCACGAAGCTGAGCAGGTGTTGGTAGTCCTGCTCCAGCTCCCACTCTCTCGTTACCAGGTGGGTCATGTCTTTGCTCACCTCGCCTTCGTCAACCCAGACATACATGCCCATCCGGTAGTCGTAGATTTCCCAAAACCTAGACCCCTCCGTGCTGCCAAGATCAATGTCGTCCTCCAAGGCATCCCATAATAAACCCGGGCCATCATAATCATCCCCCTCCGGTAAGTCGTGTTCAGATGTCCAGGGGGTAAGTCGAACGGTATGCCACCAGAGGGCCTGGTATGCGTTGTCTAGCCAGATCTCTCGCCATACCAGGGTCTCTAGTCTTGTCACCCACTCATCCAGGGGCTGATCTCCCAATAGATACATCTGCATCGCCACACGCTTCTGTAGCCGCTGCTCATCACTGGGGAGACTCTCACCTCGCCGCCATTGGGCATCTTCCAGGGCATCATACCAGAGTTCCTTTCTGTCTGCATCCCTGTAGTCCGCGGCCGCCTCCTCCTCATCATGGAACGCTGTCCAAAAACTAGCCGGTTCCATCCTGCTGTAGCCAGGGGCGCTGTACGGATACTAGCGTTGCCCTCAATTTGTAACTCCAAACGTTACCAGTGTCTCCGGGCTGCTTTTCCTCTAACTAGGACGCCATCCCACCACTGCCAGCCAATGTAACGGATCTCCTGGCACCCCGACTGGGTATCTCCGTTGATGGACGCGTCCTAGCTTGCGCCGAGGACTACAAGCACCGCACCGGACACCACAACCACCACAGACTCCACAACCGCTGTAGCTTAACTGGAGCTGCGCCGTCTTTCTTCCACCCTGTATGAATCTCCAGCATCCAGGATCGTGTGGGGAAGACCTCTACTCCAAGGAGAGTACATCAGGAACAAGGGTTCAGTAGTTAAAGCTCAAGGGAGTATGCAAAGCATAGCAATCCCCAGTGTGATATAGCAATCCCCTCCAAGAACGAGACAAGGCTACGTTTTGAAGGGTCAAGTACAAGTCTCTTGCTGGCACACCCAGCATGGTTTTTATTACAGTCAGGTAAACAGAACACACCCAGGGGAAGGTATAAACAACCAATAACACAATAGTAACGCCCACAGTTTCCCTCCCCTCCTGCTTGGGAGATAATTGAGTTTATTACTGTATCTACTCAATTATCTCCCAGCTAAAACTTACACATTTTTATCCATTTTTATAACTTAATGATTTTACATAGTACATAAATAAATCTTACATTTTTATAAACAACATAAATTGTGGAACAACATATTAAAAAATGGCATGAATCAGACCAGGGGTTGAAAAGTTAGTAAAAGTATCTTTTACACATAACACACAGACATTTCACATATCCCCCATAGTTGGCCACACAATACACATATAGGGACAATAGGTGGGTCACACCTCCCTGAGGCTACCTGGCAACTTTGATACAATCAGACATGGATTAGATCATCCTTCTTTGTTCTTATGTCTGAGAATGAAAACACTTTATACAATAGACTTCCTTATCTTATGAGGAGTCTCTGTAACAGGATTATCCATTCTGCCAAGGTCTGCAATAGTCTGGGCTAATATTCTGCAGAGCATAAACCAACATACATACAGTATAACAGTAGGATCATATTTTAACCAAGAATTAAATAACCATAAAACAGGGTAAAACAGTGATGGGTTCCGTTACACACCTCCCCCGTGACCATAAGCCGGCATACACGGTCTGATCCCAACGGATCGGCCTGGGGATGTCCGGACAAAAGTATTTGTTGGTCAATTCTCTAGTTTGACAAACCATCAGCATTACTGCAATTCACATTCACTCACATTTCACATATCCCCAGATAGCTGGGATCTGAGCGCACAAAACTACCGAATAGCGCTCAGATCCTATTCACAAAGTTCAATTGCCATGTAGCTAAAGTCTTTCCCATAGTCTTTCATTATATGAATGGGCTCCATGGCATAGCTATCTGGGGTATCAAGGGCAATATATCCCAGGGCCATAGTCGCAGGAGGCTGGCAAACAGTCCTCTCCAAGACAAAGTGGCGAAGGGCACTCCGTCACAGTAATAAAATCAGATAATGATGTATTTTACCTACAAAGGGATTTGCATAAATTAGAGAAATGGGCGGCTAAATGGCAGATGAGATTTAATACAAATAAATGCAAGGTTATGCATTTGGGAAGGAAAAATAGCCATGCAATTTATAATCTTAATGGAGCAAATCTAGGGGTATCAGATATTGAAAGGGATTTGGGAGCTTGTGGACAACCACCTAGGTAGCAGTGCTTAATGCCAAGCAGCAGCTGCAAAGGCAAGTCAAATATTAGCATGTATTAAGAAGGGTATAGAAGCAAGGGAAGCAAATATAATTCTGCCACTATACAAAGCCCTAGTACGCCCTCATTTGGAATATGGAGGACAATTTTGGGCACCACTTCATAAAAAGGACATTTTAGAGCTGGAAAAAGTACAGAGAAGGGCTACAAAACTAATAAGGTGAATGGAGGGGCTAAGTTATGAAGAAAGACTAACCAAACTAAATTTCTACGAGGGGATATGATTACCTTATATAAATACATCCAGGGTCAATATAAGGCTTTGTCAAGTGAACTTTTTGTAGCAAGAGATTTTCAACTGACAAGAGGACATCCTTTGAGGTTAGAGGAAAAAAAGATTTCACCTTAAACAAAGAAAAGGGTTCTTCACAGTTAGGGTGTTTAGACTGTGGAATTCTCTACCAAAGGAGGTGGTAACAGCGAATTCGATAGACAACTTTAAAAAGGGGTTAGATATATTTTTGAATAAAGAGGGCATTCAAGGCTATCCTAGATAACTAGAGAAGGAATATTGATCCAGGGAGAAATTTGATCGCCAGTTTCTAAAGGTCAGGAAGGAATTTTGCTTTTTTTCCACTTATGAGACAATTGGCAAAGTTTCAATGGGGATTTTTTTTTCTGTTTGCCTTCCACTGGATCAATTAACAATTAATAATAAATAGTACACCTATTAAAAAGATCAATAGAGATGGGGAGGTCACAGGGCTATTCACTGGGATTGGGGGAGGTCACGGAGCAATTCACTGGGGCTGAGGCAAGTGATGGGGCAATTCAATGGGGCTGGAGGGCAATGCACTGGGGCTGAGGCAGATGATGGGGCAATTTACTGGGGCTGGGGGAGGTGATAGTGCAATTCACTGGGGCTGGAATGCAATTAACTGGGGCTGGGGCAGGTCATGGGGGTAATTCGTCGGGGCTTGGGAAGTTCACAGGGCAGTTCAATGGGGCTAAGGCAGGTAAAGGGGCAATTCACTGGGGCTGGAGGAGGTCCCAGGGCAATTCACTGGGGCTGGAGGGCAATACACTGGAGCTTGGACAGGTGATGGGGGCAATTCAATTGGGCTGGAGGGCAATTCAATGGGGCTGGGGCAGTTGATGGGGCAATACAATGGGGCTGGGGGAGGTCACAGGGCAACTCACTGGGGCTGGGGGAGTGGATGAGGCAATACACTGTGGCTAAGGGAAGTTAAGGGGCAATTCACCGGGGCTGGAAGGCAATTCACTGGGGCTAGGGCAGGCAATGGGGGCAATTTAATGTGGCTGGAGGGCAATTCACTGGGTTTGGGAAGGTCACAGGGCAATTCACTGGGGCTAGAGGGCAATTCACTGGGGATTGGGGCAGGTGATGAGGCAATACACTGGGGCTGGGGGAGATAAAGGGGCAATTCACTGGGGCTGGAGGGCAATTCACTGGGGCTGGGCAGGTGATGGGCAATACAATGGGGCTGGGGGAAGTCACGGGGCAATTCAATTGGGCTTAAGGGCAATAAACTAGGGCTGGGGCAGGTGATGAGGCAATTCACTGGGGCTGGAGGGCAATACACTGGGGCTGGGGAAGGTCACAGGGCAATTCACTGGGGGTAGAGGGCAATTCACTGGGGATTGGGGCAGGTGATGAGGCAATACACTGGGGCTTGGGGAGATAAAGGGGCAATTCACTGGGGCTGGAGAGCAATTCACTGGGACTAGGCAGGTGATGGGCAATACAGTGGGGCTGGGGGAAGTCACGGGGCAATTTAAATGGGCTAGAGGGCAATTAACTGGGGCTGGGGCAGGTGATGAGGCAATTCACTGGGGCTAGAGGGCAATTTACTGGGGCTGGGGCAGGTGATGGGGAAATTCAATGGGGCTGGAGGAGGTCATAGGGCAACTCACAGGGGTTGGGGAGGTTATGGGGCAATTCAATAGGGCTGGAGGGCAATTGGCTGGGGCAGGTGATGGGGCAATTCACTGGGGCTGGGGGAGGTCTAGGGCAACTTACAGGGGCAGGTGATGGGGTAATTCACTGGTACTGGGGGAGGTTACCGGTTAATTCTCTGGGGATGGAGGGCAATTCACTTTTCCTGGGGAAAGTGATAGGGCAATTCATTGGAGCTGGAGGGCAATTCACTGGGGCTGGGGCAGGTGATGGGGCAATTCACTGGGGCTTGAGGGATGGTCACAGAACAATTCACTGGGGTTGGGTGAGGTGATGGGGCAATTCAATGCGGGTGGAGGGCAATTGGCTGACGCAGGCGATAGGGCAATTCAGTGGGGCTCGGGGAGGTCTAGGAGCAATTTACTGGGCAGGTTATGGGCTAATTCACTGAGGAAGGGGGAGGTCACGGGACAATTCACTGAGGCTGAGGCAGGCGATGGGGCAATTCAATGGGGCTGGAGAGCAATGCACTGGGGCTGAGGCAGATGATGGCGCAATTCACTGGGGCTGGGGAAGATCTAGGACAATTGGCTGACGCAGGCGATGAGGCAATAAACTGGGGCTGGGGGAGATCTAGGGGCAATTTACTGGGGCAGGTGATGGGGTAATTCAATGGAGCTGGGGGGCAATTCACTGGGGCTGGGGCAGGTGATGGGGCAATTCACTGGTGCTGGGGGAGGTCACAGGGCCAATTCCCTGGGGTTGGTGGAGGTGATGGGGCAATTCAATGGCGGTGGAGGGAAATTGGCTGACGCAGATGATGGGGCAAGTCACTGGGGCTGGGGGATGTGATGGGGAGGTCACAAGGCAATTCACTGGAGGGCTGGGGACAATTCCCTGGGGCTGAGGCAGGTGATGGTGGCATTTCACTGGTGCTGGGGGAGATCATGGGACAATTCACTGGTACTGGGGGAGGTTACGGGGCAATTCACTGGGGCTGGAGGGCATTTCACTTGGGCAGGGGAAGATGATGGTGAAATTCAGTGGAGCTGGAGGGCAATACACTGGGGCTGAGGCAGGTGATGGGGGAATTCACTGGGGCTGGGGGAGGTCACAGGGCAATTCACGGGGTTGGTGGAGGTGATGGGGCAGGTTGAAAAGTTAGTAAAAGTATCTTTTACACATAACACACAGACATTTTACATATCCCCCATAGTTGGCCACACAATACACATATAGGGACAATAGGTGGGTCACACCTCCCTGAGGCTACCTGGCAACTTTGATACAATCAGACATGGATTAGATCATCCTTCTTTGTTCTTATGTCTGAGAATGAAAACACTTTATACAATAGACTTCCTTATCTTATGAGGAGTCTCTGTAACAGGATTATCCATTCTGCCAAGGTCTGCAATAGTCTGGGCTAATATTCTGCAGAGCATAAACCAACATACATACAGTATAACAGTAGGATCATATTTTAACCAAGAATTAAATAACCATAAAACAGGGTAAAACAGTGATGGGTTCCGTTACACACCTCCCCCGTGACCATAAGCCGGCATACACGGTCTGATCCCAACGGATCGGCCTGGGGATGTCCGGACAAAAGTATTTGTTGGTCAATTCTCTAGTTTGACAAACCATCAGCATTACTGCAATTCACATTCACTCACATTTCACATATCCCCAGATAGCTGGGATCTGAGCGCACAAAACTACCGAATAGCGCTCAGATCCTATTCACAAAGTTCAATTGCCATGTAGCTAAAGTCTTTCCCATAGTCTTTCATTATATGAATGGGCTCCATGGCATAGTTATCTGGGGTATCAAGGGCAATATATCCCAGGGCCATAGTCGCAGGAGGCTGGCAAACAGTCCTCTCCAAGACAAAGTGGCGAAGGGCACTCCGTCACAGTAATAAAATCAGATAATGATGTATTTTACCTACAAAGGGATTTGCATAAATTAGAGAAATGGGCGGCTAAATGGCAGATGAGATTTAATACAAATAAATGCAAGGTTATGCATTTGGGAAGGAAAAATAGCCATGCAATTTATAATCTTAATGGAGCAAATCTAGGGGTATCAGATATTGAAAGGGATTTGGGAGCTTGTGGACAACCACCTAGGTAGCAGTGCTTAATGCCAAGCAGCAGCTGCAAAGGCAAGTCAAATATTAGCATGTATTAAGAAGGGTATAGAAGCAAGGGAAGCAAATATAATTCTGCCACTATACAAAGCCCTAGTACGCCCTCATTTGGAATATGGAGGACAATTTTGGGCACCACTTCATAAAAAGGACATTTTAGAGCTGGAAAAAGTACAGAGAAGGGCTACAAAACTAATAAGGTGAATGGAGGGGCTAAGTTATGAAGAAAGACTAACCAAACTAAATTTCTACGAGGGGATATGATTACCTTATATAAATACATCCAGGGTCAATATAAGGCTTTGTCAAGTGAACTTTTTGTAGCAAGAGATTTTCAACTGACAAGAGGACATCCTTTGAGGTTAGAGGAAAAAAAGATTTCACCTTAAACAAAGAAAAGGGTTCTTCACAGTTAGGGTGTTTAGACTGTGGAATTCTCTACCAAAGGAGGTGGTAACAGCGAATTCGATAGACAACTTTAAAAAGGGGTTAGATATATTTTTGAATAAAGAGGGCATTCAAGGCTATCCTAGATAACTAGAGAAGGAATATTGATCCAGGGAGAAATTTGATCGCCAGTTTCTGGGGTCAGGAAGGAATTTTGCTTTTTTTCCACTTATGAGACAATTGGCAAAGTTTCAATGGGGATTTTTTTTTCTGTTTGCCTTCCACTGGATCAATTAACAATTAATAATAAATAGTACACCTATTAAAAAGATCAATAGAGATGGGGAGGTCACAGGGCTATTCACTGGGATTGGGGGAGGTCACGGAGCAATTCACTGGGGCTGAGGCAAGTGATGGGGCAATTCAATGGGGCTGGAGGGCAATGCACTGGGGCTGAGGCAGATGATGGGGCAATTTACTGGGGCTGGGGGAGGTGATAGTGCAATTCACTGGGGCTGGAATGCAATTAACTGGGGCTGGGGCAGGTCATGGGGGTAATTCGTCGGGGCTTGGGAAGTTCACAGGGCAGTTCAATGGGGCTAAGGCAGGTAAAGGGGCAATTCACTGGGGCTGGAGGAGGTCCCAGGGCAATTCACTGGGGCTGGAGGGCAATACACTGGAGCTTGGACAGGTGATGGGGGCAATTCAATTGGGCTGGAGGGCAATTCAATGGGGCTGGGGCAGTTGATGGGGCAATACAATGGGGCTGGGGGAGGTCACAGGGCAACTCACTGGGGCTGGGGGAGTGGATGAGGCAATACACTGTGGCTAAGGGAAGTTAAGGGGCAATTCACCGGGGCTGGAAGGCAATTCACTGGGGCTAGGGCAGGCAATGGGGGCAATTTAATGTGGCTGGAGGGCAATTCACTGGGTTTGGGAAGGTCACAGGGCAATTCACTGGGGCTAGAGGGCAATTCACTGGGGATTGGGGCAGGTGATGAGGCAATACACTGGGGCTGGGGGAGATAAAGGGGCAATTCACTGGGGCTGGAGGGCAATTCACTGGGGCTGGGCAGGTGATGGGCAATACAATGGGGCTGGGGGAAGTCACGGGGCAATTCAATTGGGCTTAAGGGCAATAAACTAGGGCTGGGGCAGGTGATGAGGCAATTCACTGGGGCTGGAGGGCAATACACTGGGGCTGGGGAAGGTCACAGGGCAATTCACTGGGGGTAGAGGGCAATTCACTGGGGATTGGGGCAGGTGATGAGGCAATACACTGGGGCTTGGGGAGATAAAGGGGCAATTCACTGGGGCTGGAGAGCAATTCACTGGGACTAGGCAGGTGATGGGCAATACAGTGGGGCTGGGGGAAGTCACGGGGCAATTTAAATGGGCTAGAGGGCAATTAACTGGGGCTGGGGCAGGTGATGAGGCAATTCACTGGGGCTAGAGGGCAATTTACTGGGGCTGGGGCAGGTGATGGGGAAATTCAATGGGGCTGGAGGAGGTCATAGGGCAACTCACAGGGGTTGGGGAGGTTATGGGGCAATTCAATAGGGCTGGAGGGCAATTGGCTGGGGCAGGTGATGGGGCAATTCACTGGGGCTGGGGGAGGTCTAGGGCAACTTACAGGGGCAGGTGATGGGGTAATTCACTGGTACTGGGGGAGGTTACCGGTTAATTCTCTGGGGATGGAGGGCAATTCACTTTTCCTGGGGAAAGTGATAGGGCAATTCATTGGAGCTGGAGGGCAATTCACTGGGGCTGGGGCAGGTGATGGGGCAATTCACTGGGGCTTGAGGGATGGTCACAGAACAATTCACTGGGGTTGGGTGAGGTGATGGGGCAATTCAATGCGGGTGGAGGGCAATTGGCTGACGCAGGCGATAGGGCAATTCAGTGGGGCTCGGGGAGGTCTAGGAGCAATTTACTGGGCAGGTTATGGGCTAATTCACTGAGGAAGGGGGAGGTCACGGGACAATTCACTGAGGCTGAGGCAGGCGATGGGGCAATTCAATGGGGCTGGAGAGCAATGCACTGGGGCTGAGGCAGATGATGGCGCAATTCACTGGGGCTGGGGAAGATCTAGGACAATTGGCTGACGCAGGCGATGAGGCAATAAACTGGGGCTGGGGGAGATCTAGGGGCAATTTACTGGGGCAGGTGATGGGGTAATTCAATGGAGCTGGGGGGCAATTCACTGGGGCTGGGGCAGGTGATGGGGCAATTCACTGGTGCTGGGGGAGGTCACAGGGCCAATTCCCTGGGGTTGGTGGAGGTGATGGGGCAATTCAATGGCGGTGGAGGGAAATTGGCTGACGCAGATGATGGGGCAAGTCACTGGGGCTGGGGGATGTGATGGGGAGGTCACAAGGCAATTAACTGGAGGGCTGGGGACAATTCCCTGGGGCTGAGGCAGGTGATGGTGGCATTTCACTGGTGCTGGGGGAGATCATGGGACAATTCACTGGTACTGGGGGAGGTTACGGGGCAATTCACTGGGGCTGGAGGGCATTTCACTTGGGCAGGGGAAGATGATGGTGAAATTCAGTGGAGCTGGAGGGCAATACACTGGGGCTGAGGCAGGTGATGGGGGAATTCACTGGGGCTGGGGGAGGTCACAGGGCAATTCACGGGGTTGGTGGAGGTGATGGGGCAGTTCAATGGGAGGGCGCAGGCCATGGGGCAATTCACTGGGGCTGAGGAAGATCTAGGGGCAATTTACTGGGGCAGGTGATGGGGAAATTCACTGGTGCTGGGGAGTTCACAGGGCAAATCACTTGGATTGGGGGAGGTCACAGGGCAATTCTCTGGGGCTGAGGCAGGTGATGAGGCAATTCAATGAGGCTGGAGGGCATTGCACTGGGGTCTGAGGAAAATGATTGGGCAATTCACTGGGGCTGGGGGAGGTGATAGTGCAATTCACTGGGGCTGGAAGTCAATTAACTGGGGCTGGGGCAGGTCAAGAGGGGAATTCAAAAGATATGGAGGGCAATTCACTGGGACTGGGAAAGGTGATGGGGCAATTAACTTGGGATGGGGGAGGTCACAGGGCAATTCACTGGAGCTGAAGGGCAATTCACTGGGGCTGGGGCAGGTGATGGGCTAATTCACCGGGGCTTAGGGAGATCACAGGGCAGTTCACTGGGGCTATGGCAGGTAAAAGGGCAACTCACCGGGGGTGGAGGAGGTCACAGGGCAATTCACTTTGGCTGGAGGGCAATTCACTAGGGCTGGGACAGGTGATGAGGGCAATTCAATTGGGCTGAAGGGCATTTCACTGGGGCTGGGGCAGTTGATGGGGCAATACAATGGGCTGCGGGAGGTCACAGGCAACTCACTGGGGCTGGCGGAGGCCATGAGGCAATACACTGCGGCTAAGGGAAGTCACAGGGCAATTCACTGGGGCTGAAAGGTAATTCACTGGGGCTGGGGCAGGTGATGTGGCAATTCACTGGGGCTAGAGGGCAATTTACTGGGGCTGAGGCAGGTGATGGGGCAATTCACTGGGGCTGGGGGAGGTCATAAGTCAATTCACTGTGGTTGTCGGAGGTTATGGGGCAATTCAATAGGGCTGGGGGGCAATTGGCTGAGGCAGGTGATGGGCAATTAACTGGGGCTGGGGTAGGTCAAGAGGGGAATTCAATATGTATGGAGGGCAATTCACTGGGACTGGGAAAGGTGATGGGGCAATTAACTTGGGATGGGGGAGGTCACAGGGCAATTCACTGGAGCTGAAGGGCAATTCACTGGGGCTGGGGCAGGTGATGTGGTAATTTACCGGGGCTTAGGGAGGTCACAGGGCAGTTCACTGGGGCTAAGGCAGGTAAAAGGGCAATTCACTGGGGGTGGAGGAGGTCACAGGGGAATTCACTTTGGCTGGAGGGCATTTCACTGGGGCTGGGGCAGTTGATGGGGCAATACAATGGGCTGCGGGAGGTCACGGGGCAACTCACTGGGGCTGGGGGAGGCGATGAGGCAATACACTGTGGCTAAGGGAAGTCACAGGGCAATTCACTGGGGCTGGAAGGCAATTCACTGGGGCTGGGACAGGTGATCAGGGCAATTCAATTGGGCTGAAGGGCATTTCACTGGGGCTGGGGCAGTTGATGGGGCAATACAATGGGCTGCGGGAGGTCACGGGGCAACTCACTGGGGCTGGGGGAGGCGATGAGGCAATACACTGTGGCTAAGGGAAGTCACAGGGCAATTCACTGGGGCTGGAAGGCAATTCACTGGGGCTAGCGCAGGTAATAGGGGCAATTCAAGGGGGGTGGAGGGCAATACACTGGGGCTGGGGGAGGTCACAGGGCAATTCACTGGGGGATGGAGGGCAATTCACTGGGGCTGGGCAGGTGATGGGCAATACAATAGGGCTTGGGCAAGTCAAGGGGCAATTCACTGGGGCTGAAGGGCAATTAACTGGGGCTGCGGCAGGTGATGGGGTAATTCACTGGGGCTGGGGTGGTCACAGGGCAATTCACTGAGATTGGGGGAGGTCACAGGGCAATTCACTGGGGCTGAGGCAGGTGATGGGGCAATTCAATGGGGCTGGAGGTCAATGCACTGGGGCTGAGACAGGCAATGGGGCATTTCACTTGGGCTGGGGGAGGTCACGCGGCAATTCACTGGGATTGGGAGAGGTCACGGGACAATTCCCTCTGGCTGGGGCATGTGAAGGGGTCAATTCACTGCTGCTGGTGGAGGTCATGGGGCAATTCACTGGTGGTGGGGGAGGTTACAGCAGAATTTACTGAGTCTGGAGGGCAATTCAATTGGGCTGAAGGGCAATTAACTGGGGCTGGGGCAGGTGATGGGGCAATTCACTGGGGCTAGAGGGCAATTTACTGGGGCTGAGGCAGGTGATGGGGCAAATCACGTGGATTGGAGGAGGTCAAGGGGCAATTCTCTGGGGCTGAGGCAGGTGATGAGGCAATTCAATGAGGCTGGAGGGCAATGCACTGGGGTCTGAGGCAAATGATGGGGCAATTCACTGGTGCTGGGTGCAATTCACTGGGGCTGGAAGGCAAGTAACTGGGGCTGGGACAGCTCAAGGGGGCAATTCAATAGGTATGGAGGGCAATTCACTGGGACTGGGTAAGGTGATGTGGCAATTCACTGGGGCTAGAGGGCAATTTACTGGGGCTGAGGCAGGTGATGGGGCAATTCACTGGGGCTGGGGGAGGTCTAGGGGCAATTTACTAAGGCAGGTGATGGGGAAATTTGCTGGTACTGGGGGAGGTTACGGGGCAATTCACTGGGGCTGGAGGGCAATTCACTTGGGCTGCGGAAAGTGATGGGGCAATTCAATGGAGCTGGGACAGGTGATGGGGCAATTCACTGGGGCTTGAGGAGGTCACAGAACAATTCACTGGGGTTGGCTGAGGTGACAGAGAAATTTAATAGGGGTGGAGGGCAATTGGCTGATGCTGGTGATGGGACAATTCACTGGGGCTGGGGGTGGGTCTAGGGCATTTTACTGGGGCAGGTGATGGGGCAATTCACTGGGGCATGGGGAGGTCACGGGGCATTTCACTGGAGCTGAGGCAGGTGATGGGGCAATTCAATGGGGCTGGAGGGCAATACACTGGGGCAGATGATTAAGGATTCAATTCACTGGGGCTGGGGGAGATCTAGGGCAATTGGCTGGCGATGGGGCAATTCACTGGGGCTGGGGGAGATTTAGGGCCAATTTACTGGGGGGTGATAGGGTAATACAATGGAGCTGAAGGTGCAATTCACTGGGGCTGGGGCAGGTGATGGGGCAATTCACCTGCGCTGGAGGGCATTTCCCTTGGGCTGGAAAAGGTGATGGGGCAATTCAGTGGCGCTGGAGGGCAATTCACTGGGGCTGGGGCAGGTGATGGGGAAATTCACTGGGGCTGGGGGAGATCACAGGGCAATTCACTGGGGTTGGTGGAGGTGACGGGGCAATTCAATGGGGGTGGAGGGCAATTGGCGTGTGCAGGCAATGGGGCAATTCACTGGGGCTGGGGGAGATCTAGGGGCAATTTACTGTGGCATGTGATGGGGTAATTCACTGGGGTTGGGGTGGTCACAGGGCAATTCACTGAGATTGGGGGAGGTCACAGGGCAATTCACTGGGGCTGAGGCAGATGATGGGGCAATTCAATGGGGCTGAGGTCAATGCACTGGGGCTAATGCAGATGATTCACTGGGGCTGGGGGAGGTGATAGTGTAATTCACTGGGGCTGCGGGAGGTGATTTGGCAATTCAACTGGGCTGGAGGGCAATTCACTGGGGCTGAGACAGGCGATGGGGCAATTCACTTGGGCTGGGGGAGGTCATGCGGCAATTCACTGGGATTGGGAGAGGTCACGGGACAATTCCCTCTGGCTGGGGCAGGTGAAGGGGTCAATTCACTGCTGCTGGTGATGGTCATGGGGCAATTCACTGGCGGTGGGGGAGGTTACAGCAGAATTTACTGAGTCTGGAGGGCAATTCACTGGGCCTGCGCCAAGTGATGGGGCAATTCACTGGGACTGAGGCAGGTGATGGGGAAATTTACCAGGGCATGGGGAGGTCACAGGGCAGTTCCCTAGGGCTGGAGGAGGTCATTGTGGCAATTCAATTGGGCAGGAGGGCAATTTACTAGGGCAAATCCATCAAATAATTCACTGGAGAAGATGATGGGGTAATTCACTGGGGCTGGGGGAGGTCACAGGGTAATTCACTGGGGATTGGAGAGGTCACAGGGCAATTAACTCGGGCTGAGGGAGGTGATGGAGCAATTCAATGGGAATGAGGCAGATGATGATGCAGTTCACTGGGGCTGGGAGAGGTCACGGGTCAATTCACTGGGGCTGAAGGGCAATTCACTGGGGCTGAGGCAGGTGATGAGGGCAATTCAATGGGGCTAGAGGGCAATTCACTGGGGTTGGGGCAGGTGATGTGGCAATTCACTTGGGCTGAGGTTGGTCATGGGGCAATTCACTGGGGCTGAGGCAGGGGGTGAGGGAATTCACAGAGGCTGGGCAAGATAACAGGGCAAACCACTGGGGCTGTGGCAGGTGATAGGGCAATTCACTGGGGCTGGGGAAGTTCACGGGGTAATTCACTGGGGTTAGGGGAGGTGATGGGGCAATTCAATTGGGCTGGAGAGCAATTGACTGGGGCGTGCGATGGGGCATTACACTGTGTCTGGGGGAGTAAATCAGTGGGGCTGGAGGAGGTCACAGGGCAATTCACCTGGGGCTGGGGCAGGTGATGGGGCAATTCACTGGGGCTGGGGGAGTTCACGGGGCAATTCACTGAGGCTGAAGGGCAATTCACTGGGGCTGAGGCAGATGAGACAATTGGCTGACACAGGCAATGGGGCAATTCACTAGGGCTGGGGAAGGTCTAGGGGCAATTTACTGGGGCAGATGATGATGAAGTTCACTGGGGCTGGGAGAGGTCACGGGTCAATTCACTGGGGCTGAAGGGCAATTCACTGGGGCTGAGGCAGGTGATGAGGGCAATTCAATGGGGCTAGAGGGCAATTCACTGGGGTTGGGGCAGGTGATGTGGCAATTCACTTGGGCTGAGGTTGGTCATGGGGCAATTCACTGGGGCTGGGGCAGGGGATGAGGGAATTCACAGAGGCTGGGCAAGATAACAGGGCAAACCACTGGGGCTGTGGCAGGTGATAGGGCAATTCACTGGGGCTGGGGAAGTTCACGGGGTAATTCACTGGGGTTAGGGGAGGTGATGGGGCAATTCAATGGGGCTGGAGAGCAATTGACTGGGGCGTGCGATGGGGCATTACACTGTGTCTGGGGGAGTAAATCAGTGGGGCTGGAGGAGGTCACAGGGCAATTCACCTGGGGCTGGGGCAGGTGATGGGGCAATTCACTGGGGCTGGGGGAGTTCACGGGGCAATTCACTGAGGCTGAAGGGCAATTCACTGGGGCTGAGGCAGATGAGACAATTGGCTGACACAGGCAATGGGGCAATTCACTAGGGCTGGGGAAGGTCTAGGGGCAATTTACTGGGGCAGATGATGATGCAGTTCACTGGGGCTGGGAGAGGTCACGGGTCAATTCACTGGGGCTGAAGGGCAATTCACTGGGGCTGAGGCAGGTGATGAGGGCAATTCAATGGGGCTAGAGGGCAATTCACTGGGGTTGGGGCAGGTGATGTGGCAATTCACTTGGGCTGAGGTTGGTCATGGGGCAATTCACTGGGGCTGGGGCAGGGGATGAGGGAATTCACAGAGGCTGGGCAAGATAACAGGGCAAACCACTGGGGCTGTGGCAGGTGATAGGGCAATTCACTGGGGCTGGGGAAGTTCACGGGGTAATTCACTGGGGTTAGGTGAGGTGATGGGGCAATTCAATGGGGCTGGAGAGCAATTGACTGGGGCGTGCGATGGGGCATTACACTGTGTCTGGGGGAGTAAATCAGTGGGGCTGGAGGAGGTCACAGGGCAATTCACCTGGGGCTGGGGCAGGTGATGGGGCAATTCACTGGGGCTGGGGGAGTTCACGGGGCAATTCACTGAGGCTGAAGGGCAATTCACTGGGGCTGAGGCAGATGAGACAATTGGCTGACACAGGCAATGGGGCAATTCACTAGGGCTGGGGAAGGTCTAGGGGCAATTTACTGGGGCAGATGATGATGCAGTTCACTGGGGCTGGGAGAGGTCACGGGTCAATTCACTGGGGCTGAAGGGCAATTCACTGGGGCTGAGGCAGGTGATGAGGGCAATTCAATGGGGCTAGAGGGCAATTCACTGGGGTTGGGGCAGGTGATGTGGCAATTCACTTGGGCTGAGGTTGGTCATGGGGCAATTCACTGGGGCTGGGGCAGGGGATGAGGGAATTCACAGAGGCTGGGCAAGATAACAGGGCAAACCACTGGGGCTGTGGCAGGTGATAGGGCAATTCACTGGGGCTGGGGAAGTTCACGGGGTAATTCACTGGGGTTAGGGGAGGTGATGGGGCAATTCAATGGGGCTGGAGAGCAATTGACTGGGGCGTGCGATGGGGCATTACACTGTGTCTGGGGGAGTAAATCAGTGGGGCTGGAGGAGGTCACAGGGCAATTCACCTGGGGCTGGGGCAGGTGATGGGGCAATTCACTGGGGCTGGGGGAGTTCACGGGGCAATTCACTGAGGCTGAAGGGCAATTCACTGGGGCTGAGGCAGATGAGACAATTGGCTGACACAGGCAATGGGGCAATTCACTAGGGCTGGGGAAGGTCTAGGGGCAATTTACTGGGGCAGATGATGGGGCAATTCACTGGGGCTGAGAGAGGTCACGGATCAATTCATTGGGACTGGAGGGCAATTCACTGGGGCTGGGGCAGGTCATGATGGCAATTCAATGGGGCTAGAGGGCAATTCACTGGGATTGAGGCAGGTGACTGGGCAATTCACTTGGGCTGAGGGAGGTCATGGGGCAATTCACTTGGGCTGTAGGGCAAATCACTGGGGCTGGGGCAGGAGATGAGGGAATTCACAGAGGCTGGGGGAGGTAACATGGCAATTCACTGGGGCTGTGGCAGGTGATGGGGCAATTCACTGGGGCTGGGGGAAATCACGGGGCAATTCACTGAGGTTGGGGGAGGTGATGGGTCAATTCAATGGGGCTGGAGGGTAAATAGCTGGGACAGGCGATGGAGCAATACACTGTGGCTAGGAGAGGTCTAAGGGCAATTCACTGGGGCAGATGATGGGGTAATTTACTGGAGCTGGGGGAGGTCACAGGGCAATTCACTGGGGTTGGGGAAGGTCACTGGGCAATTAACTTGGGCTGAGGCAGGTGATGAAGCAATTCAATGGGGGTGGTTGGCAATTCACTGGGGCTGAGGCAGATGATGGGGCAATTCACTGAGGCTGAGAGAGGTCACGGGTCAATTCACTGGGGCTGAAGAGCAATTCACTGGGGCTGGGGCACATCTTGAGGGCAATTCAATTGGGCTAGAGGGCAATTCACTGGGACTGGGGAAGGTGATGGGGCAATTCACTTGGGCTGGGGGAGGTCACAGGGCAATTCACTGGGGCTGGAGGGCAATTCACTGGGGCTGGGGCAGGTGATGAGGTAATTCACCGATTCTGGGGGAGGTCACAGGGCAATTCAGTGGTACTGAGGAAGGCGATGGGGCAATTCACTGGGGCTGAGAGAGTTCACAGGGCAATTCACTGGGGCTGGAGGGGAATTCACTGGGGCTGAGGAAGATGAGGCAATTGGCTGGCGCAATTAAAGGGGCAATTCACTGGGGCTGGGGAAGGTCTAGGGGCAATTTACTGGGGCAGGTGATGGGGTAATTAACTGGGGCTGGAGGAGGTCACAGGGCAATTCACTGGGGTTGGGGGAGCTGACGGGGCAATTAACTCGGGCTGAGAGAGATGATGGAGTGAATCAATGGGGCTGGTGGGCAATTCACTGGGGATAAGAAAGATGATGGGGCAATTCACTGGGGCTGAGAGAGGTCACGGATTAATTCACTGGGGCTGGAGGGCAATTCACTGGGGCTAGGGCAGGTCATGATGGCAATTCAATGGGGCTAGAGGGCAATTCACTGGGGTTGAGGCAGGTGACTGGACAATTCACTGGGGGTGAGGGAGGTCATGGGGCAATTCACTTGGGCTGGAGGGCAAATCATTGGGGCTGGGGCAGGAGATAAGGGAATTCACAGAGGCTGGGGGAGGTAACATGGCAATTCACTGGGGCTGTGGCAGGTGATGGGGCAATTCACTGGGGCTGGGGGAAATCACGGGGCAATTCACTGAGTTGGGGGAGGTGATGGGTCAATTCAATGGGGCTGGAGGGTAAATGGGTGGGGCGAGCGATGGGGCAATACACTGTGGCTAGGGGAGGTCTAAGGGCAATTCACTGAGGCAGATGATGGGGTAATTCACTGGGCCTGGGGGAGGTCACAGGGCAATTCACTGGGGTTGGGGAAGGTCACTGGGCAATTAGCTTGGGCTGAGGCAGGTGTTGGAGTAATTCAATGGGGGTGGTTGGCAATTCACTGGGGCTGAGGCAAATGATGGGGCAATTCACTGAGGCTGGGAGAGGTCACGGGTCAATTCACTGGAGCTGGAGAGCAATTCACTGGGGCTGGGGCACATCTTGAGGGCAATTCAATGGGGCTAGAGGGCAATTCACTGGGACTGGGGAAGGTGATGGGGCAATTCACTTGGGCTGGGGAAGGTCACGGGGCAATTCACTGGGGCTAGAGGGCAATTCACTGGGCCTGAAGCAGGTGATAAGGGAATTCACCGATTCTGGGGGATGTCACAGGGCAATTCAGTGGTACTGGGGAAGGTGATGGGGCAATTCACTGGGGCTGGGGAAGTTCACAGGGCAATTCACTGGGGCTGGAGGGGAATTCACTGGGGCTGAGGCAGATGATACAATGGGCTGGCGCAAGTGAAGGGGCAATTCACTGGGGCTGGGGAAGGTCTAGGGGCAATTTACTGGGGCAGGTGATGGGGTAATTCACTGGGGCTGGAGGAAGTCACAGGGCAATTCGCTGGCTTTGGGGGAGCTGACGGGGCAATTAACTTGGGCTGAGAGAGATGATGGAGCGAATCAATGGGGCTGGTGGGCAATTCACTGGGGCTAAGAAAGATAATGGGGCAATTCACTGGGGCTGGGAGAGGTCACGGATTAATTAACTGGGGCTGGAGGGCAATTCACTGGGGCTGGGGCAGGTCATGAGGGCAATTCAATGGGGCTAGAGGGCTATTTACTGGGGCTGTGGTCGGTGATGGGGCAATTCACTTGGGTTGTGGGGTGTCACAAGGCAATTCACTGGGGTTGGAGGGCAATTCACTGGGGCTGGGGCAGGTGATGAGGGAATTCACTGAGGCTGGGGGAGGTCACAGGACAATTCAATGAGGCTGAGGCAGGTTATAGGGCAATTCACTGGGGGCTGGGGGAGTTCACAAGGAAATTCACTGGGGTTGTGGAGGTCATGGGGCAATTAACTCTGGCTGAGGCAAGATATGGAGCAATTCAATGGGGCTGAAGGGCAATTAACTGGGGCTGAGGCAGATGATGGGACAATTCAATGGGGCTGGGAGAGGTCACGGGTCAATTCACTGGGGCTGGAGGGCAATTCACTGTGCCTGGGGCAGGTCATGCCGGCAATTCAATGGGGCTAGAGGGCAATTCAATGGGGCTGGGGCAGGTCATGGGGCAATTCACTGGGGCTGAAAGGCAATTCACTCTGGCTGGGGCAGGTGATGAGGGAATTCACAGAGGCTGTGGGAGGTCACAGGGCAATTCACTGGGGCTGGGGAGGTCACAGGACAATTAACTCGGGCTGAAGCAGGTGATGGAGAAATTCAATGGGGCTGAAGGGCAATTTATTCGGGCTGGGGCAGGTGATGGGGTCAATTTACTGCTGCTGGTGGAGGTCATGGGGCAATTCACTGGTGGTGGTGGAGGTTACAGGAAAATTCACTGAGGCTGGAGGGCAATTCACTGGGGCTGTGCCAAGTGATGGGGCCATTCACTGGGACTGAAGGAGGGCACAGGGCAATTCACTGGGGTTAGGGGAGGTAATGGGGCTATTCAATGAGGCTGGATTGCAATTGGCTGGGACAGGAGATGGGGCAAATCACTTGGGCTGGGGGAGGTCTAAGGGCAATTCACTGGAACAGAGGATGGGGTAATTCACTGGGGCGGGTTGAGGTCACAGGGCAATTTACTGGGGTTGGGGGAGGTCATGGGGCAATTAACTCAGGCTGAGGCAGGTGATGGAGCAATTCAATGGGGCTGGAGGGTAATTCACTGGGGATGAGGCAAATGATGGGGCAATTCACTGGGGCTGAGAGAGGTCACGGGTCAATTCACTGAGGCTGGAGGGCAATTCACTGGGGCTGGGGCAGGTCACTAGGGTAGGTCAATGGGGCTGGGGCAGGTGATGGGGCAATTCACTGGAGCTAGTAAAGTTCACGGCGCAATTCACTGGGGTTAGGGCAGGTGATGGGGCAATTCAATGGGGCTAGAGGGCAATTGGCTGGGGCCAGGGGGCAATTCACTGGGGCTGGGGCAGGTAATGAGGGAATTCACCAAGGCTGGGGGAGGTCACAGGGCAATTCACCTGGGGCTGAGGCAGGAGATGGAGCAATTCCCTGGGGCTGGGGAAGTTCATGGGACAATTCACTGGGGCTGGAGGGCAATTCACTGGGGCTGAGGCAGATGAGGCAATTGGCTGGTGCAGGCGATGGGGCAATTCACTGGGGCTGTGGAAAATCTAGAGGCAATTTACTGGGGCAGGTGATGGGGTAATTCACTGGGGCTGGAGGAGGTCACAGGGCAATTCACTGGAGTTGGGGGAGGTCACGGGGCAATTAACTCAGGCTGAGGCAGGTGATGGAGCAATTAACTGGGGCTGAGGCAGATAATGGGGCAATTAACTGGGGCTGGGAGAGGTCACGGGTCAATTTACTGGGGCTGGATGGCAATTCACTGGGGCTGGGGCAGGTGATGGGGCAATTCACTTGGGCTGGGGGAGATCATGGGGCAATTCACTGGGGCTGGAGGGTAATTCACTGGGGCTGGGGCAGGTGATGGGGGAATTCACAGAGGCTGAGGGAGGTCACAGGACAATTCACTGGGCTAAGGCAAGTGATGTGGCAATTCACTGGGGCTGGGGGAGTTCACAGGGCAATTCACTGGTGTTAGAGGAGGTGATGGGGCAATCCAATGGGGCAAAAGAGCAATTGGATGGGACAGGCAATGGGGCAAAACACTGTGGCTGGGGGAGGTCTAAGGGCAATTCACTGGGACAGATGATGGGGTAAATCACAGAGGCGGGTTGTGGTCACAGGGCAATACACTGTGGTTGGGGGAGGTCACGGGGCAATTAACTCAGGCTGAGGCAGGTGATGAAGCAGTTCAATGGGGCTGGAGGGCAATTCACTGGGGCTGGCGATGGGGAAATACACTGTGGCTGGGGGAGGTCTAAGAGCAATTCACCGGGGCTGAGGCAGTTTATGGGGCAATTCACTGGGCTGGGGGAGTTCATGGGGCAATTCACTGGGGTTGGGGGAGGTGGTGGAGCAATTCAATGGGGCTGGAGGGCAATTGGCTGAGGCAGGCGATGGGGCAATACACTGTCTGGGGGAGGTCTAAGGGCAATTCACTGGAGCAGATGATGGGGTCATTCACTGGGGCTGGGGAAGGTCACAGGGCAATTCACTGGGGTTGGGGAGGTCACGGGGCAATTAACTTGGGCTGAGACAGGTCATGGGGAAATTCAATGGTGCTGGAGGGCAATTCACTGGGGCTGGGGCAGGTGATGGGGCAATTCATTGGGGCTGGCGGAGGTCATGGGGCAATTCACTGGGGCTAGAGGGCAATTCACTTGGGGCTGTGGCAGGTGATTTGGCAATTCAACTGGGCTGGAGGGCAATTCACTGGGGCTGAGGCAGGCGATGGGGCAATTCATTTGGGCTGGGGGAGGCCAGGGGCAATTCACTGGTGCAGGTAATGGTTGTAATTCACTGGGGCTGGGGTAGGTCATAGGGCACTTCACTGGGATTGGGAGAGGTCACGGGACTCGGGCTGAGGCAGGTGATGTAGTCAATTCTCTGCTGCTGGTGGAGATCATGGGGCAATTCACTGGTGGTGGGGGAGGTTACAGGAAAATTCACTGAGGCTGGAGGGCAATTCACTGGGGCTGCGCCAAGTGATGGGGCAATTCACTGGAGCTGGGGGAGGTCACAGGGCAATTCACTGGGGATGGGGGAGGCGATGGGGCTATTTAATGGGGCTGGAGGGCAATTGGCTGGGGAAGGCGATGGGGCAATTCATTGGGGCTAAAAGGCAATTCTTTGGGGCTGGGGCAGGTGATGGGACAATTAACTGGGGCTGGGGTAGGTCACAGGGCTATTCAATGGGGTTGGAGGGCAATTCACTGGGGCTGAGGCACATGATGGGACAATTCACTAGGGCTGGGGGGGATGATGGAGCAATTCACTGGGGGAGGTAACAGGGCAATACAATGGGGATGGGGTAGGTCACAGGGCAATTCACTGGGGCTGGAGGGCAATTCACTGGGGCTTTGGAAGGTGATAAAGGCAATTCAATGGGGGTGGAGGGCAATTCACTGGGGCAGGTGATGGGGCAATTTCCCAGGGCTGGGGGATGTCACATGGCAATTCACTGGGGTGGGGTATGGTCACTGAGGTGTGGCACTTCCCTGGGGCTGGGGTGGTCATGGGGCAATTCAATGGGGCTGGTGGGCAATTCACTTAGGCTGGGGCAGGTGATGGGGCAATTCACTGGGGCTGGCGGAGGTCACAGGTCAATTCACTGGGCTGGAGGGCAATTCACTGGGCCTGGGCAATTTACAGAGGCTGGGGGAGGTGATGGGGGCAATTCAATGGGGCCGGGGGAGGTAATGGGGCAATTCACTGGGGCTTGGGGAGGTAACAGGGCAATTCACTGGGGCTGGGGCAGTTGATGGGGCAATTTAATGAGGCTGGAGGGCAATTCACTGGGGCTGGAAAGATGATGGAGCAATTTGATTGTCTTGGGGCAATTTACTAAGGCAGGTGATGGGGTAATTCAGTGGGGCTGTGGGAGGTCACAGGGCAATTCACAGTGGTTGTTGAAGGTCACGGGGCAAATCACTGGGGCTGAGGCAGGTGATGGGGCAATTTAACCGGGCTGGAGGGCAATTTACTGGGGCTGAGGCAGATGATGGGGTAATTCACTGGGGCAGGGGGAGGTGATGGGGCAATTCACTGGGGTTGGAAGGCAATTCACTGGGGCAGGTGATGGGGACAATTCAATAGGGATGGAGGTCAATTCACTGGGGCTGGGGAAGGTGATGGGGCAATGCACTGGGGCTGGAGATGGTCATGGGGCAATTCACTGGGGCTGTAGGGCAATTCACTGGGGCTGGGGCAGGTGATGGGGCAATTGACTGTGGCTGGGGAGGTGATATGGAATTACACTGGGGCTGTGGGGGTTTACGGATCTGGGGTTACAGGGGCAAATCACATCATGTGACTTCCCACAGTAGGGCAGACTTCAGCTGCTATCTGATCGTGTCTGCATAATCCCCAGGCCAAAAAGATACAATGTATTAGTTATGCTAATTTTCCCTGGGAATTTCAGTTGTGTCAACATTCATAGAAAACTGTTTGCAAATTCAAGAAATTCAGCAAACTTCAAGATAATGGTTTAACTATTTACTTTGGATTTTTTTCATGCAAACTATTTTTTTTCATACACTATAAATTCTCTATCAGATGCATTAATAACCCAGCTCACTTACATATACATTTAATAGAGCAAATCTGGGGGTGATCAGATACTGAAACAGCGCTCAATGCCAAGCAGCAGCTGCAAAGGCAGGAACACAAATATAATTCTTCCACTAAACAAATCCCAAATACGCCCTCATTTGGAATATGGAGGACAATTTGGGGCACAGCTAACAAAAAAGGAAAATTTTAGAGCTGGGAAAGTACAGAGAAGGGCAACAAAACTAATAAGGGGAATGGAAAGACTAACCAAACTAAACTTATTTTCTATAGAAAAAGGTGTCTAAGAGGGGATATGATTATCTTATATAAATACATCCAGGGTCCAATGAACTTTTTGTCTTTTTATGCCATGAGATTTTCAACTGACAAGAGGACATCTGAGGTTAGATTCTTGAGGTTAGAAGGAAAAAGATTTCACCTTAAAGAAAGAAAAAGGTTTTCACAATTAGGATGGTTAAACTGTGGAATTCTCTACCAAAGGAGGTTGTGACAGTGGATTCAATATATAACTTCAAAAGGGGATTGGATTTTTTTTTTTAATAAAAAGAACATTCAGGGTTATCCTGGATAACTAGAAAAGGAGGAGCATTAATCAAGGGAGGAATCCGATTGCCATTATCTGGGGCCAGGAAGGGGATTTACATTTTCTGCTTTTGAGACAATCGGTAACATTTCAGTGGGATTTTGTTCGCCTTCCTAAATTAACATTTAATCCGCATTCTATAAAGATCAGAAGGGATCTAGAGGTTGAATCTGATGGACTACAACTCTTATTTCAATCTCAATGTAACTAACTACTATGATAAACATGTGGTATCCCATGGTGTACCCATCCTGCTTCCTCTTCACGAGAGCATAGCATTTTTCACCACACCAAGAGGAGTAAGTCTGATCTCTCATAAACAAAGCCCTAAAATAACTTAAGGGAACAGATGTGCATATTTCCATTTTGGACAGGATTGGATTCAGGCCTGTAAATTAGCAATATAGTAGGATTCGGGCCACTCTGGAGCCAAGTGCTCGTTTCCTGCCTCTATAATCCTCCATACAGCTGGTGGCTAAAGAAGTAAAAATGCAAAATGGCGCTTCAGTTGAATTCCAAACATTAGAAGATATCATGGAGTATTTCAAGATGAAAAGTTGCATTCTAAGAAATATGTCATTTTTATACAACAGACAATGATCTCTCTGCTGTCATATATATATATATAACATTAGTCATTGTTTCTATTATGGGGCAGTGTTTGTCCATAAATGATGAGTTAATATTGATATCTATCACATATATAGTTGTGAGCGTACGAGTCGTTGCTCACGCTTGCGGGCTCGCGTAGCGAGCCCTCAAGAACTGCGTCCCTCGCGAAGCGAGGGACGCAGTTCGCCGCAAATGCGGGTCCTCGCGAAGCGAGGGCCCGCATTTGCGGTTGTGGAGGCTCAACGTCGGCTGTGTTAACACACACATACACACACACGACTTTTTTAACAGAATAAACCCAACCGCCCAGCCAACAAAAACCCAAGTCGTTGCTCACGCTTGCGGGCTCGCGTAGCGAGCCCGCAAGAAACTGCGTCCCTCGCGAGGCGAGGGACGCAGTTCGCCGCAAATGCGGGTCCTCGCGAAGCGAGGGCCCGCATTTGCGGTTGTGGAGGCTCAACGTCGGCTGTGTTAACACACACATACACACACACGACTTTTTTAACAGAATAAACCCAACCGCCCGGCCAACAAAAACCAAACAACGTCCCCGCAAATGCGGATCCTCGCGAAGCGAGGGTCCGCATTTGCGGTGGTGGGAGCATCCCAACATCGGCTGTGTTAACACACACATACACACACACACAACTTCATAACAAAAAAAAACTCAAAGTCGCCTCACACCCGCTTACACCCAGACACACAGACGCAAGACTTAACAAAAAAACAGTAAAAAAGGCCCTAAAACAGTAAAAAAGGCCCTGCTCTTAACACACATACGCACGACTTAGAAACAAATACACTGCGTCGTACACGTAAAAGCTAACTGCGTATATCGCAAAAAAATACGGCAACATCGCAACAAAATACGGCCGCATCGGAAAAAAATACGGCCGCGAAAGACCCATTCCAACCGCCGCGCATCAAAACATCACAAACACAAGAAATAAACACAACAAACACATAAAAAGCTTACTTACAGCACGGGGGGGGCATCCGGCACCTCCAAAAGTTCATTTACACGTCCATTTAAGTCAAAACAAAGAGTTTAAACGACCGAAAATCGGCTAAGCGAGAGAAAAAATGGCCGCCGAACAAAACGAAAACGAGGCTCCAGACGTAACTACACTACACTTACTCGCAATAATGAAACACATACTATGCGGAACGGATCACACTCATATTAAACACCATTTTAACCACTACTACGCACAAAATGGCGGATGGAGCGCAAATTGTAAGCTGGAACGCAAATAGCGCATGCGTATTACGTTCTAACGGTCTAACTTTCCAGAATGTTCTACAAGTTGATAAATACTGTCTATTTGACAGAGAAAAATACATTTCTCCTCAGGTGATGAACAGAGTGACTTCGGAGATAACTGCTGCTAAAACTTGAGAAGATAATTCTTTCCTAATTTACTACTTTACATTGTGCAAATTACAACTGAGAGGTAAGCTATAATATATTACTTATTTTCAAGACAGGACATCAAAAAAAAAAATTAAAGAAGACAAAGAGGTTTATGTATACTGACAAGTGACACGCACATTTATGCGTATAATGTATACTGACAAGTGACACGCACATATATGCGTATAATGTATACTGACATGTGACACGCACATATATGCGTATAATGTATACTGACATGTGACACGCACATTTATGTGTATAATGTATAGTGACATGTCACACGCACATTTAGGCGTATAATGTATACTGACAAGTGACACGCACATTTATGTGTATAATGTATACTGACAAGTGACACGCACATATATGCGTATAATGTATACTGACATGTGACACGCACATATATGCGTATAATGTATACTGACATGTGACACGCACATTTATGTGTATAATGTATACTGACAAGTGACATGCACATATATGCGTATAATGTATACTGACATGTGACACGCACATATATGCGTATAATGTATACTGACATGTGACACGCACATTTATGCGTATAATGTATAGTGACATGTGACACGCACATATATGTGTATTGCCCCTGCAACAAAATTATCTTAAAACAAACTAATTAAACAACTACATTTAAATTACATTAGAAAAAAATAAGTTGGGACTATTAAAATACTATTAAAATATGAGTCATGTATACTGATATGTGACACGCACATATATGTGTATCATCTATAGTCACATGTCACACACACATTTATGTATGTTGGCCAAAAATAAAAATAAGGTTAATTTAACAATTAAAATATGATTCATGTATAGTGATATGTCACACGCACACACAAAAATTACTTTCAACTATGGAAATGTGCTTCATGTATGTGACATATGTGTGTAGCCCCCACCAAAAAATAATGTTAATTCAAATTAATTACAGAAGTATATTTCAATGAAATTAATTTACTGAAATTTAATAGATCACCTAAAACTCAATCTTTCTACTTTTTTTAATATTCAAACAGACTCTGCATCAACAGCGTCTCTCAACAATTTGCACCGTGCACTGTGAAGCACAATCCCTTTTAAAGAACACCAACAAAGAACAAGAGGTAAGATACAAAAATACTTTAAATGCTGAAAAGGCCATGGTTTGTTAAATACAAATAAAAAATTCTATAATTCACTATTTCACTTTATTTTTCAAACAGACACTACAAGAAGACCGGCGGATTAAGATTGGCAGGAGGGGACCCTCTGTCATTCCACACTTCAATCAAGGTAAAGTATTAAGTATAAAAAAGAACCGAACCATGAGCCTTATTCAATTCTGAGTTGGCTAATTGAATAGGGCTTTATATAAGCACATAATAGGTCTTCACTAACTAAAAACTTCTGTCCAAAATTTTTTTAGGTGCTTATATAGAGCCCTATTCAATTGGTCAAAACGCAATTGATTCAGGACCTAAATATGTTTAATGGCCGAGGGCCTCATTCAAATGTGATTTGACCATTTCAATAGGGCTCTATATAAGCACATTTGGCTCAATTTAACTAAAAACTTCTGTTCAAAAATATGCTCTGTGCTTATATAGAGCCCTATTGAAAAACAAAATTCAATGAGGCCCTCACAATATAACAAATCCAGCAAACAAAGGCCCTCATTCAATTGATATTTTGGACAATTCAATAGGGCTCCAAATAAGCACATTTAGAACCCTATTGAATTGGCCAAACTGCAATTGAATGAGGGCCAAAGTATGCAACATATGGTACACACAAACTGGTACACACAAAACAGGATTGTAACAAACACATAGCAAACTAAATTTATATTCTTTTTGTTTAACAACCTATAACCATTAGAAAAAACACTACATAAGTATAACAAAAGTGGTGCCCATCAAACAGGATTGTACGAAAACTCACACAAACACATAGCAAACTACATTTAAATTCTTATTTTAATGTTTAACAACCTATAAGCCTTAGAAAGAAGCCTAAATAAGCATACCAACATTGGTGCCCACCAAACAGGATTGTATGAAAACTCACACAAACACATAACAAACAACATTTACATTCTTATTTTATGTTTAACAACCTATTAGCATTACAAAACTACATTAATAAGCATACCAACAGTGGTGCGCATCAAACAGGATTGTATGAAAACTCACACAAACACATAGCAAACTACATTTAGATGTTTATTTAATGTTTAACAACCTATAAGCCTTAGAAAGAAGCCTAAATAAGCATACCAACATTGGTGCCCACCAAACAGGATTGTATGAAAACTCACACAAACACATAGCAAACTACATTTAGATTCTTATTTTATGTTTAACAACCTATTAGCATTACAAAACTACATTAATAAGCATACCAACAGTGCTGCGCATCAAACAGGATTGTATGAAAACTCACACAAACACATAGCAAACTACATTTACATTCTTATTTAATGTTTAACAACCTATAAGCCTTAGAAAGAAGCCTAAATAAGCATACCAACATTGGTGCCCACCAAACAGGATTGTATGAAAACTCACACAAACACATAGCAAACTACATTTTGATTCTTATTTTAATGTTTAACAACCTATAAGCCTTAGAAAGAAGCCTAAATAAGCATACCAACATTGGTGCCCACCAAACAGGATTGTATGAAAACTCACACAAACACATAGCAAACTTCTTTTACATTCTTATTTTATGTTTAACAACCTATAAGCCTTACAAAGAAGCCTAAATAAGCATACCAACAGTGGTGCGCACCAAACAGGATTGTATGAAAACTCACACAAACACATACCAAAGTACATTTAGATACTTATTTTATGTTTAACAATCTATAAGCCTTAGAAAAAGGCCTAAATAAGCATACCAAAAGTGGTGGACACCAAACGGGATTGTAGAAAAACAAAGAAATAATGTCATTTTTTACTTCATACAAATACATTAAAATAATATTACATTTTCATTTTTATTTTATATCAGATACTGCGTCAAGAACATCGGACCAGGAGTTTCAACTGAGGACCACACCAGCGGACGAGGACTTTCAACAGAGGACCAGACCATTGGACGAGGACTTTCAACAGAGGACTACACCATCGGACGAGGACTTTCAACAGAGGACCAGACGATTGGACGAGGACTTTCAACACAGGACCAGACCATCAGACGAAGGCTTTCAACACAGGACCAACAAAGATTCTGCTTCAAATCAAACTTCAACCAAGGTACAGTATAACAAGTAAAAAAAGAGAAAAATTAATTAATATTCTTCTTTAATGTTTAACCACCTATAAGCCTTAGAAAATAGCCTACAGAAGCATACCAAAATTGTGGCGCACCAAAAAGGATTGTAGAAAAACACATAAATAATGCCATTTTTTCATTAATACAAAGACATTCAAATAACATAACATTTTCATTTTTATTTTATAACAGATACTGCGTCAAGAACATCGGAACAGGAGTTGGAACTGAGGACCACACCAGAGGACGAGGACTTTCAACAGAGGACTACACCATCGGACGAGGACTTTCAACACAGGACCAGACCATCGGACGAAGGCTTTCAACACAGGACCAACAAAGAATTTTGCTTGAAATCAAACTTCAACCAAGGTACAGTATAAAAAGTAATATCTATCATCTATCTCTTATTTGTCTTTTAGGGCCAATAATCTTTAACAATAAATACAAACTTCAATGTAAACTTAAAAAATAAATTGGCATAGTCCAAAAAAGTCTAAAAACACAGAATCTATACAATTTGTCATTGTAACATTCCAGTCCTAAACCCTAATTGCCATTTGACAAATTGAATAGTGCTGTAAATAAGGACATAACATCTTTTTGAAAATACCTTTTTAGTTACTGAAACACTTGCTTTTGGATACATGTTTAATAAATAAAAATGTCTTTAAATAATTATCTGATGGCCTTATTTAGACTTTGATTCAATTGACCGCATTGAAATTGATTAAGTATAAAATGTTAACACACTTTTGATAACTATTTGTCATGAAAAACAACTTAACATCTCAAAATAAACTAATGGTACATTATTTTATTTTTACAGATTAACATGGCTGATAACGAGAGTAAACAAGAAAAGAAAAGACGCCAAGCTAGAGAACGACGACAGAGAGCAGACAGCCAGCAGACACCGGAGAAGAAGGAAATTCGACGAGAAAAAGAACGCAAAAGAATTGCAAGCAAAAGACTGTCACTTGCAGAAATTAAAGATATGTCAAAAAAAACAACAAAGAAAATAAAGCATTTACAACCTGTTGCTCAAACATCAGATGACATTTTACCAGAAAAAATACAAGAGATACCAAAAAAAGCAACAAAGAAAACAAAGCATTTAGAACCGTTTCATGAAACATTACATGACATTTTACCTCAAACAATACAACATATACCAAGAAAAGCAACGAAAAAAACAAAACATTTAGAACCTGTTGTTGAAACATTATATGACATTTCACCTGATGAATATGAAAGTCAAAATCCTATATGCTTTGCAAATTGTCCTCTACTCAAGTCTTTAGCAGTAGAGGTTCATAGTTGTGGGGACATGACTACTCAATGTCAGTTTTGTGAGGCTTATTATTTTAAACAGGAGAGACCCAGAGATGGACAATTTATTAGTTGTTGTCAAAAAGGCAAGTTCAAACTTCCAGAAAGGAAAGAATTTCCAATTTATTTACAAAATATTATGACTGAACCTACTTTTCCAAACTACAAAAATTTTAAGACAAACATAAGATCCTACAATAGTGCCATATCCTTTGCATCCATGGGGGCAACATTAGCTGCTAATGTACCAGGACATGGTCCTTACTGTTTTAAAGTCCAAGGACAAATTTATCATCGCACTTCCCATTTACATCCAGAGGAAGGAAATAAAAGAAAATTCGCTCAACTATATGTCCTAGATACAATGGAAGCTGTTGACCAACGTATGCAGATGGAAGAAAATAAAAAATGCTTACCCACTGTTTTCATAGAGCTAAATAACATTATGGACAACAATCCCTACAGTAAAGCGTATAAAAAATTGGCAGAAGTAGAAAATGAACAACTACTTCATTCACAAACACATCAATTACCAATGCCGAAGGTTAATATGGTGCTTATAACTTGCCAACAACAAATGAGGTTGCAATGGTGATTCACAATGATGAAGGAGAACCACCATTTCAAAGAGACATTCGAATATATCCTAGAAATGAGGACCAACCGTTTATTAATATGAGTATCTTAAGTCCAAATTTAGATCCAATGACATATCCCATCTTTTTCCCACACGGAGAAGCAGGTTGGCAACCAAAATTAACTCTTCCCAGTTACCCAAATGCTAAAGCCAGAATCCGAAATAATGTTTCTATGCTTGAATTTAAAGTAGCTCAAATTGCCATTCGCAATGTATTTAATCCAATTTTATGTGGTGGGAAACTAACACAACAATGGATTATTGATTCATATTTGCAAGTTGAGGCAAATAATTTAAACTTTATCAAATATCAACAAGATAAACTCCGTGTAGAACAATATTCTGGACTCATGGACTATGTTGCTGACGTGGCTACAAGCAGAGACATGACAGCTGGCAAAGCCATCATTTTACCATCTTCCTTTCAAGGATCTCCTCGGAATATGAGAGAAAGATACAATGATGCTATGGCTATTGTGACAAAATTTGGCAAACCCGATCTATTTGTGACATTTACATGTAATCCACAATGGCCAGAAATTACACTAAATCTACTTCTTGGACAAACTGCTTCAGATCGACCAGATTTAGTAGCCAGAGTTTTTAAGATTAAATTAAATGAATTAATACGTGACTTCACTATAAATCAGTTATTTGGCAAATGTCTTGCTTATGTATATACCATTGAATTTCAAAAAAGAGGCCTTCCACATGCACATCTTCTAATAATACTTCAAGAAAAAGATAAATTAGATACTTCAGACAAAGTGGATGCAGTCATTGTTGCTGAACTACCAGATCCAGAACTATATGGTAGACTATATGAGATTGTTACTCATCGCATGATTCATGGACCCTGTGGTGACCTTAATCCACAATCACCATGTATGGAAAATAATAAATGTTCCAAAGAATTTCCAAAAGATTATAGAGACAAAACCTATGCCAATTGTGATGGATATCCACTTTATAAAAGAAGAGAAGGAGATAGTGCCATTATTCGTGGAAAAAAAGTGGACAATAGATATGTAGTACCCTACAATCCACATTTACTCATGAAGTACAACGCCCATATCAACGTAGAAGCCTGCACTTCCATCAAATCCATTAAATATGTCTACAAATATATTTACAAAGGTTACGATGCAGCTACTGTAGTCGTCAAAAGTGCAGACAACCCTGAAAGTAGTGAGTTAGTACATGATGAACTTGCATCTCATGTAGATGCTCGCTATGTCAGTGCGCCAGAAGCTATGTGGCGGCTTTTAAAATTTGAAATGCATGATAGATCACATGCAGTATATAGGTTAGCAGTACATTTGCCACAACGACATTTAGTCTATTTCCATGCTGGAAATGAAATGAATGCATTGGCCCAAAGTGAAGATCGTCACACTACACTAACTGCATGGTTTGCATTAAATTCCACTGATGCTGAAGCAACACAATACTTATATATTGAAATTCCATATCACTATGTTTTTGTGAATGGATTATGGAGACCAAGAAAAACCAGAGGCAATAAAATTATTCCAAGAATTTACACAGTCAGTCCAAGAGATGTGGAACGTTTTTGCTTACGGATATTACTTTTAAATGTTCCTGGAGCACAAAGTTTTGAACACTTAAGAACTGTTAATGACATTGTATATGAATCCTTCCATTTAGCTGCAAGACATAGAAACTTACTCGCTGATGATACAGAGTGGGAAAGATGTTTAGAAGAAGCAGCACAATGTCAAATGCCACGACAGATGAGAGAACAATTTGCTTTTATTTGTATCTTCTCAAATGCTCCAAATGCATTAGCTTTGTGGGAGACTTTTAAAAGTAATATGGCTGAAGACTTTATGCGACGATACAATGAACCCATTGCACACTTAAAAGCGTTAATGGAAATCCAAGAAGTCTTTTTAACTCATGGATTAAGTTGTGCAAGTTTTAATTTGCCTGATCCAGGTCTTATAGATGACATTAACTTTGAAGACTATGACATTCAACTACAAGCAGAAAGAACAGAAGAAAGACTTGCAACTTTAAATACACTACAATTGCAAGCATTTCATGCCATTAAAAATGCTATAGATGATGACATGGTGACAGAGCGTTATTTCTATCTTGATGGACCTGGCGGATCAGGAAAAACATATTTGTACAATTTATTAATGAGTTCAGTACGAGCCCAAGGAAAAATAGCAATGGCGTTTGCCACTACTGGAATTGCTGCACTTTTATTAGAAGGTGGAAGAACTGTTCATAGTGGATTTAAACTGCCAGTGCCTATTTTAGAAAATTCTGTGTCAGATATTCGCATGACATCCTTACAAGCAAAGAAATTGAAGAAATGTAAATTAATTATAATAGATGAGGCCACAATGATGTCATGCTATGCTCTCCAATGTATTGACCGTTTGCTTCGTGAAGTCATGGAGAATACTTTTCCATTTGGTGGAAAGGTAATGTTGTTGGGTGGCGATTTCAGACAAACATTACCTGTCGTTGTACATGGAAATCGAACTGACATTATCGAAACATGTATAAAGTCAAGTATAGTATGGAAACATTTTACCCATCTTCAACTGCAACAAAATATGAGATCAGAAGGCCAAACTGATTTCAATGATTGGCTTATTAAAATTGGAGAAGGGAGAACAGAAAAAATACTACATTTACCTGATGACACTGTAGAGATCCCACCTCATATGATTTGTCAACAAGATATTATATCGGCTATATTTGAAGGGAGCATAAATAACGAAGAATATTCCGAGCTTGCCAACCAAGTCATACTGACGTGTAAAAATAAAGATGCATTAATCCTCAATAATGAAATCTTAAAAAAATTTTATGCACCACAAAGAAATTATCACAGTGCTGATTCTGTACTTGCTGATGACAATGAAAGTCAGGCTAACTTTTCAACTGAATTCATAAACTCTTTAACTCCTTCTGGAATGCCACCACATATTTTGCAGCTAAAGAAAGGTGCAATTATCATGTTACTGCGAAATATGAACCCCAAAAAAGGCCTATGCAATGGCACAAGATTAATTGTTCAACAATTAAAGGACCATTTTATAGATGCTGAAATTTTAACTGGGACCCATAAAGGAGAGAGAGTTTTCATACCAAGAATAGATTTAGCACCAAGTGAAAGTAGTCTCCCTTTTATACTTCAAAGAAGACAATTTCCCATTATTATGGCATTTGCCATGACCATTAATAAATCACAAGGTCAAACTTTCAAATCTGTGGGTATTTTCTTGGAAGAACCAGTTTTTGCACATGGTCAATTGTACGTTGCGTTGTCACGGTGCAAAAATCCACAGGCTATTAAAGTTTACATTGAAAACAATGAAAGTCAAGGTGATTTATTAGAAGATGGACGTATTTTTACTAAAAACATTGTCTACTATGAAGTACTATAACTTTGAAGGATACAAATTAACGATGCCAAGATTTTTTTAAAGCATTTCAAAATACATAACAATTGGTTGTTTAATTCAGTCATAATTAATGGAAGTCATGTTTATGAATGATTTGCCTCACAAAATACTTGCCTTGCATTGTTAGTAAAAATTATGTTAAAATGTTAAGTCACTATGTTAATGTTTCTAATGTTACAAGTTTAAAAAATATATTTTCAAGTTATTTCATTCAACAGATTACAAAGTGGATGTTAACAGGTCAAGCACCTTTTAAGTCACAATGTAAATATTGTCTGTTATCTTAAGATTACTACCTACATTAATGTTTATCGCCAGTTTATGTGCTCAGTAATAAATTACTTTAATTACGTACGTTTTAAGAAGAGTTTTACTGTATGCCTTCCTCTACATTCAATGTATATTCAAGTTAACAATTATTGTGATAGAAATTGAATTTTAATACTGATTAATTTAAATGTCAATTGTTTTTACATTCAAATGTTAATACTTTTAATAAAAAATTAGGTTACAAAATGTATTCACTATGTTCCTGTTTATAATGTTCAAAATTATACAAATGTTTTGTTAACTTCTAAACTTACATAAAAAATAAAGTTCAAGTTTAAAAATATATACTTTGATGGTTATTGCTTACATATAGTTTAAAATTCATGTTAAAATTCGCAACGTTTAAAGAAGGGTTTTTACTTTTTGCTTTCCTATTCATTCAATGTATATTAAAGTTAACAATTCTTCAGATACTAATTACATTTTAAAAAACCATTACATCAACATTTTACAAAAATACACGTTCATATTAAAATACTTACAAGTGTCAAAAATATATGTTAATAACTAAACAACTTGACAAACATATACATCACATTGCCGTCATTTTTTGACGGGCAAGTCGCTAGTGTATTATATTTGTAACTTCGACTGGTTAGATCCAACTATCCCAGAACAATAATATGACGTATTAAATAAATAAATACATTTTAAATATACCTAGAAAAAATAAATGTTGAAAATGTCATATCATGCACCAACTGAGTAATATCTATAGAAGTATACCTCCCTATAGAGGATGCGCTGAACTCGTTGGCGCTGAATATTATTGGTTAAACAGCCTCTGACTGGATGGTCCTGATCTACCCAACCAGAATATTTTTAACAGCTGCTTTTGAACAGTTATTAAAAGTAAAGGGATTGGTGGGAATTCAGCTACATCTGACTGACGAGGCCCATTGAAGGCCGAAACGTATGTCTGGGGTTTGCTGTTTCTCCTGTTCAGGGTCGAATTGCCTGGTATTTTAGGGCTGGACCACTGTATTGAGTGGGACCAGACTGATATAATACAGGATATATCTCCCTGTGAAGGGCACAAGTGGCTAAAAGCGATTGCTCTAAGAGTAGATATGATTACCTTATATAAATACATCCAGGGTCAGTATAAAGATTTGTCACCGGAGCTTTTTGTGCCAAGAGGTTTTCAACTGACAAGAGGACATCCCTTGAGATTAAATGTAAAAAGATTCCACCTTAAAGAAAGAAAAGGGTTCCTCACAGTAAGGGTGGTTAATCTCTGGAATTCTCTATAAGAGGAGGTGGTGAAATAGATAACCTTAAAAAGGGACTAGATTTATTTCTAATTAAAAAGGGAATTCAGGGTTATCCTGGATAATTAAAGAGAGAGAATTGATCCAGGGAGAAATCCGATCGCCAGTATCTGGGCTCAGGAAGGAATTTTCCCCTTTGAGACGATTGGCTAAGTCTCACTTTTTTTTTTTTTTTCTGTTTGCCTTCCTCTGGATAAATTAATAATTAAAATAAATAAATAAATAAATAATTGATTAATAATTAATTAACAACTAATCAATTAATAACTAATTTGCATATTGCAGATCAGAGGAGATCTTAAAAGGTTGAACTTGATGGACTGAAAGTATTTTTTCAACCTTAATTACTATGGGCCTCATTCTATTAACGGCCGTAGGAGATGCGGGGCCGCAAGGACCCGCCGCAAGCTATTCTGCTATTCTATTCCCCTCCGGCCGGGGATTCCGGCAGGCTTGCGGCCGGCGCCTTGTTATCCCTTGCGGCCGCTCGCGCCGGAGGAAAGCCTTTGATCTAAAACGGCCGCAAGAGTTTCGGCCGCAAGAAAATCCCAGTTGCTATTCAATTCCTCCGGGAACCCTCTCTGCAAGGCTAAAAACGAGCCGCAGCTTACTTGCAGCAAAAAGGTCCCGCAGGCACCAATTAAGCACATAATAAAGCCGAAATAAAGCCACCCTGCACTCTGAGGAGACTATAAAGTGATTGTAGATGTTAGCAAAAATAGCACAACATCCCCCTATACTCAAATCCGTAAATAAATTATTTTTTAATTTATGTCACATATCCATGTAAAAAGTAAAAAGAGGGCTTGGAGCACCTCAGACCTGGCCACGCTGCGGCCGGAAAATAAACAGTTAATGTAAACTCGGATTTGGGCTGATGTGCAAGCTTGAGAGGGGGTTACTATTAACTCCATGTCCCCCAATATGATCCCTAGCATTTACAGAGCTTTACAGTGCCGTCTTGAATTTATTTTTGCGTTTAAAGTTTTCTGAGCTTACGGCCGGTTGCAAGATATGCGGCCAGCCGTAAGGGGAGATCCTTGCGGGGACGTATAATAGAATTGCGAGGTAACGGGAGCCCCGCAAGGAATCGCAGCCTTACGGCCGATTTACGGCCGATAATAGAATGAGGCCCTATGTAACTATGTAATTTTGTAGGCACCTTTTTAGATCGTTGACTAGTCTTTGTTCATAGTTTAATCCCTTTGTTCACTTTATTTATTATGTTGCCTTCTCTGAAGCTTTTCTGACTCCTAATGTGCTTTTTTTAAGTGCTGCCCAAATCTTTACACCATATTCCAATGGAGGTTTTTATCAGGTATTTGTACAGTGCCAGAATGTACTTACTTTCCTTGCTTACTTCTATACCCATCTTAATGCATACTAATATTTTACTTTCCTGCTGCTTTCTGTCATGGAGCACTGTTACAGGGGTGGTTACCCATGATGCACTCCTAAATCCTTTTTCATCTCTGATGCCCCAAGATGGGTTCTGCGATGCCTAATTTTTTTGGTATGCATCTAATATTCAGTGAATATGGAGAGAATAATGATGGTGATTTGGTATGGAAAGAGCAGGAAACATTGAATTTGCATGGAGAGTATGGCATAGAGTGAGTATAGAGAGTGTGGGTAGGTATAAGTGAGAGAGAAAATGAATTGTGTTGAGTGGTTAATGAGAGATATATGCTAGTAGTGAGTATGCAGAGAGATCAGTTACATAGTTACATAGGCCCTCATTCAATTGCGATTTGGCCAATTGAATAGGGCTCTAAATAAGCACATAGCATATTTTTTTAAATAAGTTTTTAGTTAGTAAACATCTATCCAAAAGCAAGGTTTTCACTAACTAAAAACTTATTTAAAAAAAATATGTTATGTGCTTTTCTAGAGCCCTATTCAATTGGCCAAATCGCAATTGAATGAGGCCCATAGTGATTTAGGTTGAAAAAAGACTTAGTCCATCAAGTTCAACCTTTTTAGATCTCCTCTGATCTGCAATACGCAGATTTATTGTTAATTGATCCAGAGGAACCAAACAGAAACAAAAACCCTGTGAAACTTTGCCAATAGTCTCAACAGGGAAAAAAATATAAAATTCCTTCCTGACCCTAGATACTGTCGATCGGATTTCTCCCTGGATCAATAATCCCTCTCTATTTATCCAGCATAGGCTTTAATGCCCTTTTTATTTAAAAATATATCCAACCCCTTTTTAAAGTTATCTATCGAATCTGCTGTCACCACCTCCTTTGGTAGAGAATTCCACAGATTAACCCTTACTGTGAAGAACCCTTTTCTTTCTTTGAGGTGGAATATTTTTACTTCTAACCTCAGGATGTCCTCTTGTCAGTTGGAAACCTCTTGGCACAAAAAGCTCCTGTGACAAATCTTTATACTGACCCTGGATGTATTTATATAAGGTAATCATATCTCCTCTTAGACGCCTTTTTTCTAGAGAAAATAAGAGTAATTTGGTTAGTCTTTCTTCATAACTTAGCTCCTCCATTCCCCTTATTAGTTTTGTTGTCCTTCTCTGTACTTTTTCCAGCTCTAAAATGTCCTTTTTATAAAGTGGTGCCCAAAATTGTCCTCCATATTCCAAATGAGGGCGTACTAGAGATTTGTATAGTGGCAGAATTATATTTGCTTCCCTTGCTTCTATACCCTTCTTAATACATGCTAATATTTTACTTGCCTTTGCAGCTGCTGCTTGGCTTTAAGCGCTGTTACCTAGGTGGTTGTCCACAAGCTCTCAAATCCCTTTCAATATCTGATACCCCTAGATTTGCTCCATTTAGATTATAAATTGCATGGCTATTTTTCCTTCCCAGATGCATAATTTTACATTTATTCGTATTAAATCTCATCTGAAACTTAGATGCCCATTCCTCTATTTTATGTAAATCACTTTGGAGGGAAAGCACATCATTATCTGATTTAATTACCTTGCACAACTTTGTGTCATCAGCAAAAATGGAGACCCCACACTCCATTCCCACTTCCAGGTAATTTATAAATATGTTAAAAAGGAGAGGACCTAATGTCATGAATCAGCCAGGGGCCATCTTGGATTGGAACTGTTATCTGCCACATGTTATTGAACAGAAGGTTTTGGGCTCCCAGAGCCACTGTTATAATGTTATATATTCAGGGCAGAGTCCCACTGTTATTGTTATGCATTCAGAGAAGAGGCAGTTTACCACGTCACCACTAATAAATACTAATAAATAAAGTGGACTGACGTGGGAAGTACTGCCTCAACTCATAACATGTGGGTTATAAAATGTTGTAGTGGTATTATCTGTAAATATATTGTATTGTAATGTGGTAGCCATGTTGTGTGCAGTCATCCATATTGGGTCTGATACAGATAGTAACCTGAGTAGATCACCCATCTGCCTTCCAGCTATCACCTAAAGTAAACACTTGAAGTGATAGCAAGGCCAGAACAAAGGGGTCTGTGCAGACATTGAGGCACCTTAACCCCATGGGGTCTTCAGCCCAATATCAGGGTCATAGTACAGGAGCAAATAGGTGTTTCTCCCTTGAGAACCAGAGACCAAGTGAATTAGGTAGCCACACCTAATGGGCGGGCCATGGGAGGGGTCTGGAAGTTCCCAGAGCTTACCTCTAGTCCATTGGCCAGAGGTAATCAAGTTACTCTGGATATTACCCCATTGGCCAAGAGGAAGATGAGTGTTGGACAAGGGGGTGGCCACTCCCTGTACTGGTTTTGTGAGTTGTTTAAATACTTGTGTAAAAATAAAGAAGTTGTTCTTAATTTTCATACTTTGACTAAGCATGTATTATTGACCCAGAGGCATATGCTTGTAGAGGAGCTCGTTCTGACTCCCTACCAAGGTGCTCCCAGGGACATTACCATAGCAAGCTGGGACTTATGCCTTTGTACCGATAAAGACTGTCCATAGGTCTAGAGTCACCCAAACTTAGGACTAAACCTACTGGTAATAAGAGTACTAGGATACTCTAGATCCCATCATCATAGTAGGCTGTGACACCTAATACTGAACCCTTAGGAACCCCACTTACCACATTAGTCCAATCAGAGTATTTTCCATTTACAACAACCCTTTGCTTTCTGTCTTTTAGCTCTCAATCCATAAGCAAATATGTATGGCAATTCCTGTATCCCTTAGTTTTAATTAAGTTCATTACAAACTTAAATGTAAGCAAAGTGAGGTGTTGAGTTGCTGTGAATGGAGAGAAAAAAAGTATGTATGAAGCGAGAGAAATGGGTGTTGGTTAAAAAAAAAAGGGTTGACACTGAGTGGGAATAGAGGAGGGGACAATGAGTTTGTATAATGAATGAAAGGGTGGTGAGGACTTGGTATGAATGGTAAGAGTGGGGGTCTCTGCGCTAAAAGAGAGAACATGGTGTTTGGGTAGGTTGGAATAAACTAGCTGTAGTGATTTAGAGAGGGTGGAGATGAATGGGAAGGGAGGTGTTGTGATAGTTATTCTGTATTAAGCTTTGGAAGGTAGATATAAAATTAAAGGGTAGTAGAAGAGAAAGAGGGTGACAGTATATGAATATAGAGAATTTTGGGTATGAGGTGAAAAGGTGATAAATAAAGAAAATGTTGAGGAACGGGGATGGAGACAGAGAGATTAGCAGTGAATTGGTGAAGTTGATTGAAATGGACAGAGATGTGATCTTGAGTAAGGATGTACACACTGTGGGGGATGTGTGTGTGGGTTGGAGTAGGTACTGAGAAATAGGGTGGTGGTGATTGGGTTGGAGAGAGGTTAATGGTGATTGGGTTTGAGAAAGCATAGTGGTGATTGAAATGAAGAGAGAGGCTCTTGGTGATTGGGTTGAAGGGAGAGTGTGTTGGTAATTGGGATGGAGAGAGAATGCGGCTGTGATTGGGTTGAATAGAGGGCGGTGGTGATTGGGTTGGAGATAGAGGTTTGTGGTGATTGAATTGTAGAGATAGGATTTAATGATTGGGTTGGAGAGGTAGAGCAGTGGTCATTGGGTAGAGATAGGTTAATGGTGATTGGGTTTGTTAAAGAGTGTTGGTGATTGGGTAGAAGATAGTGTGGTTGTGATTGGGTTGGAGAGAGAGTGCACATGTGATTGGGATAGTGTGGTGGTGATTGAGTTGGAGAAAGAGGTTCTGGAGGTTGTGATTGGATTGTAGAGACAAGATGTAATGATTGGGTTGGAGAGAGAGTCTGTTGTTGATTGAAATGGAGAGAGAAGGTGGCTGTAATTGGGTTGAAGAGAGTGTGAGAGTAGTGATCGTATTGCAGACATAGGGTGTAATGATTGGGTTGGATAGACAGGGTGGTAGTTACTGGGTTGGAGAGGGCAGTTGTGATTGGGTTAGATAAAGGTCAATGGTGATTAGGTTTGAAAAAGAATAGAGGTGATTGGGTGGTCCTGTTTTAATTTGGATTTTTGTCCCCAGATTTATGGGTCTACTCAATAACAATGAATGTGTCTTTTGATAAATCTGTCCTCCAGTTAGGGGCATTTTTGTCCCCTTAAAAACAGGAATTTACCCAGGGCACACTATAATATTGGACCATATTTAACTGGAGGTCGTATAATAGGCATTTCATGACCCACTGGTCTCATGGATTATCTTGAGATGGCAACAAGATATTTGCTAGATGACCCAAGGGTAATTCTACTGGCATTAAGATCCTTTAAAATTACTATGCTACTTGTGTATTGTTGCTGTTATATGTTGTTGGTTCCCCAAAGCTCTATTGTATGCCCTGGGCCACTACATACACTTTTATTGCAAACCTCAAGGGCTCCAGGTCTTTTTTTGTAATTTTTGAACAGTTGTTTTATGTGCAGAATGTGTGTAACTGTTAGATTGAGCTAATAATAATATTTTGGGGTTAGTACCACTTGAGGAGTGACCAGTACCAAACACAGTTTGCTCCCAGTCCCAACCCCGGGATTTGAACTCACGTTAAGAGGTGAGTTAGGCTCCATAAACTTCTATGGTAAATTCAAGAATGTGATTAAGCCATCAAGAACAATAAATGTGGCTTTCAAGACAGCAATTTGAACACTTGTTTCAATAGACAAAGGTTAAGTGGTGTCAAGTGTTCTGCAAGTGATACCCCTTTGATTCTTTGTTTTGTGGTTAACCACAAATTCAGAAACACTTGACCTTAGCCATTGTTCATGACCCCTATTAAATCTAATAGGTGTCTGAATTTCTAAAATGATTATGGAAGTCCTGGTTGGCCCCCTTAAAGTGAAAACACCCTAGGGCCATCTCATTTCTCTAAGCCGAGTCCAGTCCGGCTTCAAAAAGGTATCTCTATCAGAGCAGAGGTTGGCTAGGGAACAGGTAAACTCCACAGCATAGCCCCCTGAATTCACTGAGCCTTACCACTATACCCTCCCCGCCCATGAGGAACTAACCAACCCCTCTACTCTTCCCTGGATCCCCCAAATAATGGAGAGCCTGCCGACAATAATCTAGGTGGGGAAGGAGACAGGCTGGAACCAGACCTGGCCCACATGGGGTAGTTCAAAGAGTGCATAAGCTGTGAAATGTATGTTTACCAAGAGAAGTGGCCATTGGTGATAGATGCACCGACTGTATAAAAATGTAACCTGAAAAATAAAGTTTAAGCCTTGTTCCTCAGATGGCAGACAAAGTTCAAGAGGAAATAGGCAGAACCATTGGCCATCAATAAGCACTACAGCCCAAGGACTGAGGCTCTACAAGATTCACTGATTCACCAATGTATTGCAAATTAATTTACCTCACTCTGTGAACAGGGGCATAATACCTAAGGTAGGTCATATCTGGGCAATTCCTTTTTATTAGTAGACACATAAAAATATTAAACAATCCACCAAAGTGATATTCTATTCCACATTCGAGTATGCATCAAGTATAAGTGTTAAATAATTGAGGACCTCCCACTTACTCTAGAACCACAAATGATAGGTGTATCCTCTGCAGGATAAATGATAAAAGAGACATTATACATATTTATATTAACAAGAGTCAGTGGCGGCTGGTGACTTTACAAGTTGGTGGGGCGGGAGACATAGTGTAATGATATAGAAATCACAAAGTTGTAGAGACCAGTAGCCAAGGTCAGCAATAATCCAGTTCCGCAAACTTGTAGGTGAAAACAGGAACAAGGTTTATTGAAGTGATCAGGAACCACACAATAATCTGGCAAGGATCAATAGACAGGAAGTGCCTTATATAGGCCAAGGACCAGACACCTGACCAGACACAGCTGAAGAGACTTAGGTACTAATACAATTGCTAGCAGAGTCAAGCTTATAAGGTCTCAATGGAATTCACAACAGGCAGGCTGGCGCAGTGGAAGGGAAGAGGTATAGCAGCCTGGGGACCAGGGTTCAAAACCCAGCAGAGTCAATTCCTCCCACATAGACCTATATAGACCTGCCCCCTCCCCTTACATTGACTCCGCCCAACAGTATAAACCCCTCCCCTTCACAACATGTTACCTATATTGACCCTGCCCAGTTACACAGACTCCACCCACAAAAGTGATTCCATAGAGAGAGACAGGGATAGAGATAGAGAGGTTGGGAGGATAGTGAGGGGTGGGATAGTGAGAGAGGGGGGATAGAGAGAGAATGATTGAGAGGGAAATAGAGAGAGATTGAGAGAGAGAGATAGAGGAGAGGGATAGGGAGATAGAAAGTGAGCAGGGAGTTTTTTTTTTTCATAAACTTTATTTAGTTGTCAGGATTGCACCAATGTATTCACTTCTGGGGGGACTGTGAGAGGTGTTGTCCCTGTAGGACTTTTCCCACCCAGCCATTCTCATTCGATGATTCTTGCGATTGACAGACAGGCTTAGTTCTATCGGTTAGAGCACAAATTGGACAAAGAAAGATGTGATAAGTCAGTGTGTATAACTGAAGCACAGAGGGTTTGTGATTTAAAGTGACAGCAGCAGCTATTAATAAAACAGAATATTAAACATGATAAAAAAAAATGTATTATATAAATTATACATTTAAGCAAGTGATGGGGGGATTAAGACAGTGCATTAGTTTTGGTAGGGGGGTTGTCCATTTGCCCTTAGGCACCTGCTGCCCGGTTTAGAATAATGAAAAGGAATACAACCGTAAGATCCTGCTTTGCTAATTCGCATACTCTGTCTTTCTCTAAAACCAACTACCAACTCCGGGACCTGCATGCTTCTTCAGAAGAATCGACAACACAGTTAAAGCATGGGCGCGTGGAACGCAGCTTTATTATCTCACACTGTCAATCATTTTCCAGGATCCCACTTTTCATTGGCTCTGAGGCCTGTGTCGCAATCCATAATAACAGGATTGGATTGTAACTGCGGACCGGATCTAGTCCAGCCCACTGTCAGCTTGCGGGCGCAGGAAAGGTTTACAGGCTTGCAGCTTCGGCCCTTTGGTTGCGGCCTTGTTCAATTTAATCACTCTGTAAGTCCAGAAAATTTCAAGTCCACAGACATATGGGCTGTACGACGGCCACTGTGGGCATGGAATTTAATAGGGTCCCAGGTGTGTCTGTTCTGGAGTGCACTTGTGTCTTTGGAGACTCTATAGAACAGGAGCTTGACTTCAGTTTCATTATTTTTGTATAAATATGAGACTGATGGGATTTGGGAATAAGCAGAATTTTCCCCATCATAAAATCATCATTTTGTACTATGCAGTGAGATCAAACTGAACCCAGCCCATTAGTGGAGGACATTGTGTCTCTGGGCAAGTCCATGGGCCTGGAGGTCAGTAATGAAAACATTGAAGTTACTGGAGGAGCTCAGACAAGAGCTCAGCACCAAGTTGCTGAAGGAACTTCAAAGAGAGCAGCAATAGATAGTTGGTGTAACGGAGTTGGAACACCAAGTCCAGTATCTCCGCTGGAATACGGTAAAATATCCAAGAAGCACTGCAGTCTCACAAGCCCCAACCTCCCAGATTGGACGACACTCAATTGGGAGTCAAAGAATACTGTCTTTATTTTGTTATCCAGAAGTATATATACATCTCTTCTCACAGGTAATACACATCCCCCTCTTTGGCCACACAATACACATAGAGAGACAATACGTGTGGTCACACCTCCCTGAGGCTACCTGGCTACTTTTATACAATACAGACATTGATTAGATTATCCTTCTCTTTGTGCTATCTCTCACAGACACTTTACACAATAGACTTTCCTATCACAGGAGCCCCTGTGATAGGATTATCTTTTAGGCTAGCAGACCAACATATCTACAGTATAGCAATGTGATCATATTTTAACCATAAGAATAAAATAACCATAAAACAGGGTTTTTCTTCACACTCTGCATCCGAAGTGTATAGCAAAACTGCAGATCCTTTGTCCGAGCATTTAAAGGGCCAGAACCAGTCTAATAAAATCCACTATGCTCAAATAACATACAGTTTAAATACAGGCAATAATCAATACAAAAGTCTCTTGTGGCTGCTTCTGCCACAATGCTCCCCCAGAACCAAGCCGGCATACACAGTCTGATCCCAACGGATCTGCTTGGGGATGTCCGGAGGAGTGCTCACAGGTCATTTCTCGAGTTCTGTCTGTCTGGACAACCCGTCGGCGTTACCATTTTGTTTCCCTGGGCGATACTGGATGGTGAAATCAAATGGTTGTAGTGCCAAGCTCCATCTCAGTAGTCTAGCGTTGTCCCCTGACACCCGGTTTAGCCACACCAACGGGTTGTGATCTGTGAGCAAGGCAAATTGTTGTCCATATAAGTAGGGCTGTAGTTTCTTGAGGGCCAACACCACCGCCAGGCATTCCTTTTCGATGGCGGCATAGCTTACTTCCCTGGGTCGTAGTTTCCGACTTAAGTAAGCGACTGGATGCTCGCCGCCATCAACCCCAACTTGGCTCAGCACTGCTCCCAATCGAAACATAGAAGCATCTGTATGAACGCGAAAGCGTTTAGTTGGATCGGGAGCGGCCAGTACAGGGGCATGAATTAGGGCAGTTTTCAGTTCTTGGAATGCCTTCTCACACTCTGGGCTCCAGGTCACTACTTTGGGTAAGTTCTTTTTGGTGAGGTCAGTAAGGGGCTTGGCTAGGACACTATAATCAGGTACAAATTTACGGTAATACCCGGCGGTCCCTAGAAAAGCTAAAACCTGAGTTTTCGTGCGAGGGGTTGGCCACTTAGCTACAGCCTCTATCTTAGCGGGTTCTGGCTTTTGCCGCACACTACCCACCCTGTGGCCTAAGTACTGCACTTCGGCCATCCCTACGTGGCACTTGCTGGGTTTTAACGTGAGACCTGCCTCCCTGATGCGGTCGAGGATGGCTCCTATATGGGTCAAGTGCTCGTCCCAGGAGTTGCTAAAGATTTCTATGTCATCTAAATAGGCGCAAGCATACTCCTGGGATCCGTCCAGTAACCGGTCCACCATCCGCTGAAACGTAGCCGGCGCATTCTTCATCCCGAATGGCATCACCTTGAATTGGTATAGCCCAAACGGGGTGACGAATGCGGACTTTGGGATGGCATCCTCGGCTAGTGGGATCTGCCAGTACCCTTTGCACAAGTCTATTGTGGTGAGGTACTGGCCCCTGGCCATTTTATCTAAGAGCTCATTGATTCGGGGCATGGGATAGGCATCTGAAATGGTTTTATCATTAAGTTTCCGGTAGTCGACGCAGAAGCGGGTGGTTCCATCCCGCTTCGGTACCAGCACTACCGGAGAGGCCCATGGGCTATCTGAGTGTTCTATCACTCCAAGTTGTAACATTTCGTCAATCTCCTTCCGCATATGATCTTTTATGGATTCGGGTATGCGGTAGGGGGTCTGTCGAAGAGGGTGTTGCCCTGGGGTTTCTACCCTGTGGGTAGCCAGCGGGGTATACCCGGGCTGGTTGGAGAAGTTATCCCCTTTTTCCCGGATCAGCTCTAGTATTTGAGCTCGCTCTCTAGTGCTCAGCCTGTCTCCTAGCTGTACTTCCCCTAATTCGGTGTTGGCCCCTCCTTGGGCTAATAGGTCTGGTAGGGGTAGATTATCCGGGTCCTCGGCGGCCGAGGCACATATGGTAGTTACTTCTTCGGTCCGCTCGTGATAGGGTTACAGCATGTTAACGTGGAGCATGCGTCTACCGCCTGCTCCTGTACATGGGGCAATTATATAGGTGGTGTCACATACCTGTTCCACCACCTTATAAGGGCCTTGCCAGGAGGCCTGCAGTTTGTCATTTTGGACTGGCTTCAAGATTAACACCTTTTGTCCTATTTGAAAACTGCGGTCTCTGGCTCCCCTATCGTACCATCTGCGCTGTCGTTGCTGGGCCGCCTGGAGATTAGACCGTACCGTCTGGATTAGGGTCTCCAAGCGTTCCCTGAACTCTAGTACATATGGGACGATAGGGGTACCGTTACTGGTGACCGTTCCCTCCCAGTGTTCCCTAATGAGGTCTAAGGGACCCCGCACTCTCCTTCCGAATAGTAATTCGATTGGCGAGAACCCCGTGGACTCCTGGGGTACCTCTCAGTACGCGAAGAGAAGATGGGGAAGAAACCTTTCCCAGTCCTTCTGGGTATCCATGAAGGTACGGAGCATTTGCTTTAAGGTTCCGTTGAACCGTTCACAGAGCCCATTGGACTGGGGGTGATACGCTGAGTTTACAATAGTTTTTACCCCACATGTTCTCCATAAGTGATGAGTGACTTCAGCTGTGAATTGGGTACCCCAATCTGAGATAATCTCTTTGGGGAACCCCATTCTGGAGAATATCCGGATTAGGGCATCTACTATAGTCTCCGCATGGATATTAGTTAGGGCTACGGCCTCTGGGTACCGGGTGGCATAGTCTACTACGGTTAGTATATACTTCTTCCCTGACGGGCTGGGTTTTGCTAGGGGTCCGATTATATCTACTGCCACTCTGCTGAAGGGTTCATCTATTATGGGTAGGGAGTGCATTTTTGCCTTGTACTGGTCCCCTCTCTTCCCTACTCTCTGGCATGTGTCACAAGTTTGGCAATACTGCTGAATATCTTTGGAGACCCCTGGCCAAAAGAAGTTTTGGGTCAAACGATGCTTCGTCCTACTGACGCCTAGATGTCCTGATAAAGGGATGTCATGGGCAATACGTAGTAATTCTTGCCTGTACTTTCGGGGCATGACTAATTGTGTGAGGGTCACGGGTACAGATCCTGCTACTACCTTCTCAGCATATCTATACAATAATCCTTTCTCCCAAGCGTATCTTTCCCCCTCCAACCCTGCCTGATTCTGTGTAACCCTATCCCGGTATATCTGCAGGGACGGGTCGGTGACTACTTCAGTACCAAATTTTAAGGGGGGAGCCCAGGGGACGAAAGGTGGGTCAGTATTATAACTTACCGGAGCCTCAGAGTGTTCAGAAGATGCAGTGGTGCGGGCCTGCTGCCGTGTCACCACGGGTAGCACTTCCTGCTCGGGGTGCTGAGAAACAAAAGCGGAGGTCAGCTCCCCCAAGTCGTTACCCAGGATGACATCAGCTGGTAAGTCCTGCATGAGGCCCACTTCCACATTCCCCGACCCCGTTCCCCAATCCAAATGTACTTTAGCAGTGGGAATTTTGTAAATTGCTCCCCCTGCCACCCGGACTGCCACATATTCTCCAGTGAGCTGGTGCTTGGGGACTAGGTGATTGCGAACCAGGGTTATGGTGGCCCCAGAATCGCGCAGACCCTGAAGGTGTTTTCCCTCTACGTGTACCCCTTGGTGGTTTCCCTGTCGGTTGTCTGCAGCTGCTTGTACTGGATTAACCTCGTGGAGGGTGCCCAAAGAATCTTCATTAGACCGGGTCCCGAAGAAAGGTTGTCGAGGCTCATTCTGGTAGCAGTGTACTGCTGCCCGGTTTGCAGGGGAATTACATAGTTACATAGTTACATAGTATTTTAAGTTGAAAAAAGACTTTCAGTCCATCAAGTTCAACCTTTTAAGATCTCCTCTGATCTGCAATATGAGGATTAAATATTAATTCATTAGTTGTTAATTAATTATTAATCAATTATTTAATGTTTTTTTTTATTTTTTTATTATTAATTAGTCCAGAGGAAGGAAAATAGAAAAAAAAAACATAAAAAAAAAAAACACAAGCGAGACTTAGCCAATTGTCTCAAAGGGAAATGTAAAAAATGTGGATCAATACTGTCTCTCTAATTATCCATGATAACCCTGAATTCCCTTTTTAATTAGAAATAAATCTAGTCCCCTTTTAAAGTTATCTATCGAATCCACTGTCACCACCTCCTCTGGTAGAGAATTCCACAGATTAACCACCCTTACTGTGAAGAACCCTCTTCTTTCTTTGAGGTGGAATCTTTTTACTTCTAACCTCAAGGGATGTCCTCTTGTCAGTTGAAAACCTCTTGGCACAAAAAGCTCCCCTGACAAATCTTTATACTGACCCTGGATGTATTTATATAAGGTAATCATGTCTCCTCTTAGACGCCTTTTTTCTAGAGAAAATAAGTTTAATTTGGTTAGTCTTTCTTCATAACTTAGCCCCTCCATTCCCCTTATAAGATTTCTTGCCCTTCTCTGTACCTTTTCCAGCTCTAAAATGTCCTTTTTATGAAGTGGTGCCCAAAATTATACTCCATATTCCAAATGAGGGCGTACTAGAGATTTGTATAGTGGCAGAATTATATTTGCTTCCCTGGCTTTTATACCCTTCTTAATACATGCTAATATTGTATTTGCCTTTGCAGCTGCTGCTTGGCTTTGAGCACTGTTACCTAGGTGGTTGTCCACAAGCACTCCCAAATCCCTTTCAATATGTGATACACCTAGATTTGCTCCATTAAGATTATAAATTGCATGGCTATTTTTCCTTCCCAGATGCATAACCTTACATTTATTTGTATTAAATCTCATCTGCCATTTAGATGCCCATTCCTCAATTTTATGTAAATCCCCTTGGAGGGAAAGCACATCCTTATCTGATTTAATTACCTTGCACAACTTTGTGTCATCAGCAAAAATGGAGACCCCACACTCCAATCCTACCTCTAAGTCATTAATAAATATGTTAAAAAGGAGAGGACCTAATACTGAACCCTGAGGAACCCCACTTACCACATTAGTCCAATTGGAGTATGTTCCATTTGCAACAACCCTTTGCTTCCTGTCTTTTAGCCAGCTCTCAATCCATGAGCAGATATTTACTGCAATTCCTGTATCCCTTAGTTTGCCCAATAGTCTCCCATGTGGCACTGTATCAAAAGCCTTTGCAAAATCCAAAAAGACTACATCCACTGAGTTGCCTTGATCCAGGTTCCTACTAACCTCCTCATAGAAACTAATTAGATTTGTTTGACATGACCTATCCCTCATAAATCCATGTTGACTCCTACTTATAATCCTGTTCAAATAGACATATTCTTGTATATTATCCCTTATTAACCCTTCTGAAAGCTTCCCCACTACAGAAGTGAGGCTCACTGGTCTATAATTCCACGGATTTGCTCTTGCTCCCTTTTTAAATATAGGTATCACATCAGCTTTTCTCCAGTCATCTGGTAGAGACCCTGTGTTGAGTGAATCTTGAAAAATTAAATATAATGGTTTGGCTATTACAGAACCCAGTTCCCTTAGTACCCTTGGATGTATTCCATCAGGACCCAGGACTTTATTAACATTTATTTTTTCCAACCTCTTTTGGAATACTTCCTGTGTTAACCAATTATTTTGCAAAGGTAGTGTAGCCCCATTATGTTGCAGTGTCCCAACCACTTGTACCTCCCTTGTGTATACCGAAGAAAAGAACCTATTTAGCTCATCTGCCTTTTCCTGGTCACTAATTATCAGACGGCCTGTTTCACATTCTAATGTTCCTATAGCTTCCTTCCTCACCTTCTTCCCATTAATATACTTAAAAAATATTTTAGGGTTAGTCTTACTCTCTTTTGCAATACATTTTTCATTTTCTATTTTAGCCAGTCTAATAGCCCTTTTGCCTCCTTGTTGATTTCCTTGTATTCCCGTAAAGCAGTCTCTGTCCCCTCTTGTTTGTTTAATTTAAATGCCTGTTTTTTACTCCGTATCTTGATCTTTAAATTATTGTTCAGCCACATGGGTTGTGATTTACTCCTTTTACTTTTATTCCCACACGGTATATGCCGATGTGTATGTATATTTAGTAAGGATTTAAATGTTGTCCATTTATGTTCAGTGTTTTTACCTATCAGTTCTCTGTCCCAGTCTATACTTTGTATTGCTGCCCTTAGACCGTTAAAATCTGCCCTTTTAAAATTAAGAGTTTTTGTTGGCCCCTTAAAATGTTGTTTTTTTAATTCAATCTCAAATGAGACTGTGTTGTGATCACTGTTTCCCAAAGGTTGCCCTATTTCAACATTTGATACTATATCAATATTATTTGTGATGAGTAAATCTAAGATAGCTTCATTTCTAGTAGGCTCCTGTATAACCTGGTTGGAGTATTCCACGTGGTGCGGTTTCTGTTTCTGGGACAGTCTCTCTGCATGTGGCCCTGCTGGTTACACGTGTGGCACCTGATGAAAGATCGGGCATTGTTGTACCGTGGAGGGGTTTGGTAGTTCCCACCACCCGGACGCAGTGCTGGGGTGGGGTTAATGGTGGGAGGTGGGTTAGCAGCTCCCAAGATGGACCGTGCCTGTGCCCGCTGTGCCCTCCTGGTATCTTGGTACTCGTCTGCCCACCTGGCGGTGTCAGTTAAGATGCGCGGTTTCCGATCCCTCAGCCAGTTTTGTAAATTCGGGGTTAACCCCTGGAAGAATTGCTCCAGTAGCAGTAATTGTAGCATGTCCTCCACTGTGGTTGCTTGTGCGGCTTGAACCCAACCTTTGCCCGCCCTAGTTAAGCGGTGTGCCCACTCCATGTGAGCATCTGTCTCCGTCTTTCGGGCTTTCTCTGAACCGCTGCCGGTATGCCTCCGGGGTAATTGCATACCTGTCCAGGATCGCCTGCTTTACTTTCTGGTAGTCTCTGCTATCCTCGTCTGGCATGGTCCGGTAGGCTTCTGCTGCCCGGCCCGCTAGCTTACCCACCAACAGGGGTACCTGGTCGGCGGCGTTGATCTCATGTAATTGTCATAGTAGTCATGCAAGTAGCCATCGATGTCTTCGGTCTCCACATAGTTTTTAAAAGCATGGTACGGGATTTTAGGCTTCCCCGGTACTATGTGTGGTGTGATTAGGAACCCCTCTCCGGACCTCCGGTCTGTCTGCTGCTTTTCCATTATGTATTCGTGGACATCTGCCATAATCCTTTCCAAGGTTTCTGTGGGAGGCTTACCTGGGAAAAAGGCCAGTCTGCTTTGGAGTTCTCTTCCAAACTCATTCTGTGTGCTGTCCGTAAGAGGTGCTGTAGCAGCTGCCCGGTCTCCCTCCATGAATTCAGCAATAAGGGTAGCTTTGGTTTTATTGCTGGCAATAATTCTCCTTGCTTCCAATAGCTCTTTTAGCGTGGCCCGTTTCAAGTTGGTATAGTCTGTCCCCATTCACTATCCGTTCGGGTATATTCACATATCCTTTCCTTTCGGTTCCATACGAAATAGCAAATTTCCCAAATGGCTGTAACTGCCGAACAACGGTCTGCTGTGAGGTTAGAATCCCATCACTGCCATCATTTGTAACGGAGTTGGAACACGAAGTCCAGTATCTCCGCTGGAATTGTAACGGAGTTGGAACACGAAGTCCAGTATCTCCGCTGGAAGCACTGCAGTCTCACAAACCCCAACCTCCCAGATTGGACGACACTCAATTGGGAGTCAAAGAATACTGTCTTTATTTTTTTATCCAGAAGTATATATACATCTCTTCTCACAGGTAATACACATCCCCCTATTTGGCCACACAATACACATAGAGAGACACTAGGTGTGGTCACACCTCCCTGGGGCTACCTGGCTACTTTTATACAATACAGACATTGATTAGATTATCCTTCTCTTTGTGCTATCTCTCACAAACACTTTACACAATAGACTTTCCTATCACAGGAGCCCCTGTGATAGGATTATCTTTTAGGCTAGCAGACCAACATATCTACAGTATAGCAATGTGATCATATTTTAACCATAAGAATAAAATAACCATAAAACAGGGTTTTTCTTCACACTCTGCATCCGAAGTGCATAGCAAAACTGCAGATCCTTTGTCCGAGCATTTAAAGGGCCAGAACCAGTCTAATAAAATCCACTATGCTCAAATAACATACAGTTCAAATACAGGCAATAATCAATGCAAAAGTCTCTTGTGGCTGCTTCTGCCACAGTTGGAAATGTTTTCAGGTGAAGAGGAGGGAACGGAGGAAGCACCTACTGCACTGATAAAAGAAATGTGCTCTAAATGGGTGGAATTAAATTTTTTGTTGAAAATATAAGCCAGATAAAGCTTAAACAAAGCAAAATGTGAACTTGTTTAATGATCAAACAATGTCTCAGTTCAGAAACATTTTGAAACATAGGTAGAAGCAAGTTTGTCTAGATAGGTTTCTAGTGAAACATCAGAGTCTCCAGCATCGATCAGTGGTGTTAAGAGACAGAAAAGAGAAAGAACCTATGTGAAAGTGCCTGATGTATTATTGGAAGATAACTCGTTCTCCTCCCCTTCCTCTATCCTCCTCCTCCTAAAGGAGCCAATGTGGATAGGGGTGTGAAGGCTGTGACTAGGCAAACATCACAGACATTGGAGGAAGTGGAGAAATTGTACATTTCGAAAAATGAAAAACAGTTTGCAGGTGATAGAATTTCTGAGGCAATAATTTGTGAGAAAGCCAAACAACTGCATGCCAATCTATTAAAAGACGAGCCTGCAACAAGTGGTGAGAGCAGTGAAGCATTTAGGAAAAATTTAGAGTTTGAGGGTTTTATTCACTAACAAATCTTCAGTTGTGACGAGACTGGTTTATTTTTGAAGAAAACGCAGAATCTGCATTACTCAAGAGAAGGCATTGCCAGGGCACAAACCGATGAAGGACAGGATAACTCTCTTGGCGTGTGGGAATGCTGGAAAATTAAAATGTAAGCCCCAGTCTTCAAGAGAGTAAATGTGATAAACAGTGTAATGTGGAGGGCCAAAAGCAAAGCCTTGGTAACCAGGTAGTTTTTAATTGAATGTATAAACAATTCAATGTATGCAAACATTTGCAGGAAAAATAACTGCCTCTGAGGGCTCTGTTAATAATTAACCAATATGCGCAATATTAATAATGCATTATGCTCCTGCTCACCCTCCAGGCTTGGAGGACAACTTGCTGGAGGACTTTAATTTTGTAAATGTGAAGTTCTTGTCCCCTAACACAACTTCTCTGATCCAGCCCATGGACGAGCAGGTCATCTAAAACTTCAAGAAACTGTATACCAAGGCCCTCTTGCAGAGGTGTTTTGAGGTGACCTTGGATACTGATTTGACACTGAGAGAATTCTGGAAGGACCAATTCAATATTAAATTCTCCACTGTGTCACTCTGATAGATAAGGCCTGGCTTGCAGTCTCTTAAAAGAATAGGATCTCTGGCTGAAGGAAGCTGAAACTCCAAGGAACTTTGAGGCACAAGCTACACTTTGGTTCTTGAAAGCACCTCCATTTTGTTTTTTGTTTATTCAAATGACCATAAGGGTGATAATGAGTTCCAGAAATTGACTCCTTGCTCACTGTATCTTAGAGAGTTCAGCTACACCCTGAGGAGTGTTGCTATACTGAGTAGGCCCAAGTAAGAATGAAACTTATGTCTGGGGTTTGCTGTTTCTCCTGTTCAGGGTAGAATTGCCTGGTATTTCGGGGCTGGATCACTCTAGTGAGTGGGACCAGACTGATATACTACAGGATATTTCTTCCAGTGAAGAACACAAGTGGCTAAAAGACCCTGCTCTCTGAGTGGGTTACTATGCACATAAAACTAACCTACTTAGGATGGTTCCTTCTCAGATTGAGCGCCTTTGACTTTGTTTTTGTTGATCCCACCTATACGCCTATTGGTCTTTATCCCAACGTTATTACAGTTGTGTCAGTTTGCTTCATATCTTCTGTGCTCTTTGCAACTTACACCATATTGCCTCTCAATAGAAGCAATTTTTTTGGAGCAATAGATATCAAATCTAATAAGTTTTACATATATTTTAACGCATGTACACACTGCTGTATTGTTTCACGTAAGACAAAATGTAAGTTATTGTATTAGTAACAAAACATCATTAACATCCAGTGCTCCATATCAACACATGAGCCATTAATGAAGGGTCTCAGCCGAGGAATGTCCGAGTTGTTTAGTGAATGCAATGTATCCGAGGAGTATGTACCGCTGATTGCATAATGTTCTTAAGTAAAAGGTGGCCAGTGTCCAGTTCACTTGAGATTTGGTTTAGACATTTTGTTCCTTGTCTCGGTTTACATGTAATAAACAAAAAAAGCTTGTAGTCAGGGATTGAGAATTATATGTGAATGGATTAGGCTTGTTGTGAATGACAAAACCGCCATTCACTCAGCTAAATTAGGTTTAGTAAATTAATTTCACCACTTTCCATTCAATTAAAGGTGTTTTCAATTTTAATTTGCTGTTTCTATATTTAAACTGCTCTCAGCAGTTGTAGTTATGGGTAGGAATTTGATATTGTCTTTATTTGATTCTAAAAATATATAGAACTTTTTTGTTAAGAGACTATTTAAAAGCTCCGCTAGAATTCACAAACATTCTTGGTGGAGTTATCGGCAATCTTCCGGCCAGTGCACTATACAAATGAGAAACATTGGCCAAATTTCACTAATCTTCACATGGGTTGCAAAATGGTTTGCTTAGTTCACTGATTTCTGGTCATTGATTGTGACAACAAAGATGGAAAAATAGGAAGATCTAGTTTGTCATCTTCCTATCTACTTTGGGACATCTTATTCATTCTCCAGGAATGTTTTCAACTGATTGCTTAATTTGTGTCTACCATCTCCACTGAATCCTTTCTGTGTTTACTTCCACATCTTGGCCTCTTGTTATGTCTTGTTCTAGTTTTCCTCTTTGCTTAGAAATACTTCTCACGCCAAACATTTTTTGAAGGACCACTCAAACATTCCTGTAGGCCTTGGTAGACCTCTTCAATATTATGCTGGAGTGCACTGTGTATTGCTCAATACAATTATAAATTATAACTAGTCGCATCTGTATTAATTATATTGGCAATTGTATTAGTTTTGGTTATAGTCAATTGTTTTGTGGAGTACTTGAGTAAAGGTCGCTGACTATTAGTGGTGCACTGACCACACTTAGAGATCCTCTGCCTTAATGCATTTGAAAGTACCTAGAGTTTCTTGGACTGCAAGAAGACCCAATTAATCAGTAGTGTTCACTGGAAGGTTTGATCACGAGGCTGAAGCTCAAATATTTTGTCCATATAATGAGAAGACAGGCTTCCCTAGAGAAGACTCTGATGTTTGGAAAGTTTGAAGGCACATGAAGAAGGGACAACAGAGGAGGTAATGGATAGATTAGGTCATTGAAGCAATGGACATAAGCTTGATGGAGCTCAGAGGGGCAGCTGCTGTCATATGTGCCTGACGTGCTGTGACTCTTAGGGTCACGAAGAGTCAGACATGGTTGAACAACTAAACAACAACACCAACAATATTAGAGAAATAAGAAAGATATGTCATATTTAGATATCAGTTGAGGTTGTAAAGGAAACAGCCTCCATTACCAATTGTGTAATTTTGTGAAAAATAAATTCCTTCCTGACCCCAAAAACTGACTATTGGATGATTTCCTGGATGGATATCCCACCTACCTAATAATTCTAATAGCTCTCTGTGAAGACCAGACTTTTGTTGTCAATGTATATTATATAGTAATAATCTGTAATGTATTATGGTATTGTTAGCAAAGTATTGATTATGTGCATCCATACAGTATCGGGTTGTTAATAATATGTGATGTTATGAATAGTTACATAGTATAGATATAGATAGATGACACCCAAATCTACTCTGCACCAGATCTATCCCCCTCTCTTCTAACGCACGTCTCCAACTGCCTCTCTAGTATATCCTCTTGGATGTCCACCCACCATCTCAAACTCAACATGTCTAAAACTGAACTCCTTATCTTCCCTCCCTCTCCCACAGCGTCAATTCCTCACATCTCTCTCACTGTCAACAACGACATCATCACCCCCTCCTCCCAAGCCCGTTGTCTTGGGGTTCTACTGGACCCTGCTCTGTCTTTCATCCCTCACATACAATCCCTAACTAAATCTTGTCTTCTCCATCTAAAAAACATCTCCAGAATTTGTCACTATCTTACACAAGACACAACTAAAATCCTTATACACTCTCTCATCATCTCTCGACTAGACTACTGCAACTCGCTTCTTGTTGGCCTACCCACCACCCGACTGTCTCCACTTCAATCCATTATGAATGCCTCTGCTAGACTCATCTTCCGTACACAAGGTTCAGTGTCGGCATCACCTCTCTGTCAATCACTCCACTGGCTTCCCTTAGTCTCAAGAATAAAAGTTATAATTATGACCCCGACTTACAAAGCCCTCAATAATAACGCTCCCCCGTACATCTCTGCTCTCATCTCCAAATACTCCCGCATCCGCCCTCTTCGTTCTGCTAATGACCTTCTTCTTTCTACCACTCTTGTCACCTCCTCTCACTGCCGCCTCCAGAACTTTTCTTGTGCTGCCCCTAGTCTCTGGAACTCTTTGCCTCGCTCCACCAGATTATCCTCTTGCCTCAAAACATTTAAAACCTCACTGAAAACGCACCTCTTTAAAGAAGCGAATTACCTTCCACCCTAACACATTTATCACCTCTCTCTCCCTCTTTTACCACTCACTATCCCTTAGATTGTAAGTCTGAGAGTTTCTATCCTAAGTACTTTGGGAATTCTCCATGGACATTGGATTCCTCGCTCAAAGACAGGACCCTCCTTGCTTTGCTAAATGTTAATCTGTATTTTTCACTGTCTGAACCTAATTTATGTACAGCGCTTTGGAATATGTCGGCACGTTATAAATAAACTATAATAATATAGTGGTGCATATGTGAGTTGTTTCTATGTGTTTAGACTCTATGTTTCATGTTTAGTTGTGGCCAGTTCATGAAGAGTTAACTGAGTTAGAATGTAGTGATGTCACAAGTAACTGTCATGTAGAGAGTCAGTTAGTTATTACAGTTTGTTTTGCTGGTTGTTACATAAAAAGATGTATCTGTCATTTGTGAGAATAATAGAGAGAACAATGTTGGCTGATGTGTTCCTGTTAGATCTAACTATAAAGGGATCCATATATGCTCCTGTGTTCCTGGGTTCCTGAGCAGGTTCCTGGCCTAACGAAGCCAGCTTAGTGCCGAGATACTCAAATACTCACCATCCATGGGTGTTCCTGTGGAAGTAAGCAGGAGGGTTAGGGGGTGAACCTGGTCCACAGCACCCCGGGTCATGACACTCTGTATGTACATTTTATCTTAATCCAACTCCATTCAAAGTTATCTATTGTATCTACCATGATGACCTCCCTTTGAACAGAACTTATGTCTTCTATTTATTAAGTTAAAGTTAATATAAGTTAAAATAAAGATTTGCCAGCTCCTGTTACTTTTATATTTCTGGTGGATGAACTAATTTGCCTGGAAATCTTAAGCTGCTAATGAGGATAAATCACTGAGACTTATGATTCCTTAGGGCAAGAAATTGAAGGCTCTGCTTGTGACTGAGTGAGAGAGTTGGTTTATTTTAAGAGGATTTTTTTACAAGTGGTCTTAAACCAGCTAAAAGTATTAATTTCATTAGTGCAATTAGACACTTAAATCAAGGTATTACAGAACAAACTGAAAGAGCTCTCTATGGCCTAACCAGACTTGGTCCTTCGACAAATAACAGAAACTACGACTATTTCATGGGTCTGAGGAACCATAACCTGAACATAATTATGTCAATGGATATTAGCAAATTCACATAAACAATCACATACATGCACTTATAAATAAATGTATTCACATATACCATTATAATATATACACACAAATAAATCTGCATTTTATCATATATATATACAACACAACTGCATGTGCCAATGACCTATGTGGGTTGTTGATGACTAGGGAAGAGTGTATTAGAAAGCGTGTCATGATCCCCTTGACCACCCTTTGTGTTCAGTAGTTGTTAAAGTTATTTCATATGTTTATGTGCTATTTTTATTACCCTATGATCCCTATTACCCTTAGATTCTGTGACCACTGCACTGTCCCTGATGACAGTTTAAATTCAAACTGAAAGTCCCCTTGATGGTCAGTAACCGTTATGTATGAGTCAGTTATTAAAGTTGATACATAAAAAAGGTGGATCTGTAATAAAGTCTCCACCACAATAAAAGCAGTTTCAGCACCACTTGTCCAGATGAAGTGTCCTATATGCTGATCCTGTGTGCTCACATACATGCTGCATCAAAGGAAGAGCATTTTAGAGACATCTGCTACCTTGGCGGAGGGATCAAAAGAACCTGAAAGATCTGCTGGGTAGGTTTGGCCATAAAAGCCTTATCAAGCCCGACTGAAGAGAGCAGATCACAACAATAATGTCCAAGGGGTGGGGGGGGGGGGGGGGGCAACTGTCTATAAAAATGAAAACAGAAGGAAGCTGATACCTCTTCTTAGCTTTTTATCACTAAAAGCAGACTTAACAAATGTTCAATATTATTAATGACTAGCGACTTGCCCGTCAAAAATGACGGCAAGACAATTTTAAGGCTGGGAATGCTGTTTGCCACACAATGTGAGGCTCTGCCCCCTCTGAGCACCTTCGGCGCTCATTTTGAGCCTCTCCCCGTGCATTATTCCTATAATGACTAAATATGTCTTATATGTTATTAAATTGTTTTATTATTTATTTATTTTACAATGAATAATAAACAATCTATTAATATAATTATTATTATTATTATTGTTTATTTATAAAGTGCCAACATATTCCGTAGCGCTGTACATAAAATAAGTTCCAGGCAAAGGTAAATACAAATTAAAACATAGCAAATCAAGGAGGGCCCTGTCTTTGAGTTTTGAATCCAGTGTCCATGGTGCTTTCCCCAAAGCACCCTGCAGGATTGAAAATCGCAGACTTACTAAAGTTATTGTGTGTGGTAAAGGAGGGAAGGAGAGGTGATGAGCGTGTTAGGGTGAAAGGTGATACACTTCTTTAAAGAGATGCCTTGTAAGTGAGGTTTTGAATGTTTTGAGGCAAGAGGACAATCTGGTGGAGCAAGGCAAGGAGTTCCAGAGAATAGGGGCAGCCCGAGAAAAGTCCTGAAGGCAAGAGTGAGAGGAGGTGACAAGAGTTGTAGAAAGAAAACGGTCATTAGCAGAACAAAGAGGGTCGTTGGGGGAATATTTGGAGATGAGAGCAGAGATGTACTGGGGTGCGCAATTGTTGAGGGATTTGTAAGTTCAAATTTTACTCTGGAGGCTAAGGGAAGCCAGTGGGGTGATTGACAGAGAGGTGATGCCAACACTGAACGATGTGTATGGAAGATGAGTCTAGAAGAGGTGTTCATTATAGATAGAAGTGGGGATAGTCGGGTGGTGGGTAGGCCAACAAGAAGCGAGTTGCAATAGTCAAGTCGAGTGATGATGAGAGAGTGTATTAGGATTTTAAAAAAATGAACCCTTTTTTAAAAAAAAACATGAAACATTTTATTAATATTCTTAACAATGTAATTCAATCGGTACAAACAATATTTTTTTCAAACAAAAATTAACCATCCTTTTTTTTAAAACCTTAAGCTTTTTATTATTCTTAAGATACATGATTATACTACTAATGTTTTAAAAATGGCTCAATTCCTTAACTGTTTATAAAGACCCCATTTTTATTACGTGAAATGTATATACATTTCTATTTTATGAAGTGATGAACAATATATCTTTCTAAACATTTTTTCATTTATTTTTTAACACTATACATGAATTTTTGTACTAAGCCAACATTTTTTACATGTCATGTAGCATTCCATTTTTTTATACAATGACATACCAAAATTTCTAAATCTAAACCAATAACAAATTCTAATTTAAACATCTCTAAATTTCTCTAAATCACCAATCTTTTCCAAACAAATGTTAAATTAATATATTTACACAATTATATTATCTATATATACAGTCTATTGTAGTGGTTTCCAAGTCTCACTATACAGGAATTAATTTAAATGTTCACACAGTTGATGCAATTATTAATGAACATTTGATTTATGCTACATATTGTTACATTTAAATCCTGAAGTGTACATTGATGGTTGAGGACGGTTTTGTGAAGCATTTGTGTATTGTCACCTTTTTTGCATAAACTTACAACACCTCATAATACACAATTTTTTTTTGTAAATACACTACCATCACCTAATAGATCACTTTGACTGTCATTTTGTTTAATGAAAACTTTAATTTCTGCTGGATTTTTGCATCTTGAGAAGGCCACATAGAGTTGTCCATGGGCATGAAACTGGTTCCCCTAAAAATAGCCCAACAGTCTTAAAAAGTTTGACCTTGTGATTTATTGATGGTCATGACAAATGCCATTATAATCGGAAATGGTCTCCTTTGAAGGACAAAAGGCAAGCTACTCTCACTTGGAGCCAAATTCTTTGTGTGAAAACTCGTTCACCTTTATGGATGCCATTCAGAATTTTGTGATGTATGAAATGCTCTCTTAAATCCTGAACAGTTAATCTGTTTCCATTACAAAGTCCTATTTTTGGGTTCATATTTCTCAGTAACATGATAATAGCTCATTTTTTGAAATGCAAATTATGTGGTGGCATTCCAGAGGGTGTTAATGAATTGATAAATTCAGTTGTGAAGTTTGCTTCACTCTGTTTGTCATCAGCAAGAACAGAATCTGCACTGTAATATTTTTTTGTGTGTCATCTATTAATTTTAAAATGTCATTATTCAAATGCAATGCATCTTTATTTTTTTATATTAATAATACTTTGTGTGCAAGCTCTGATGAATCCTTGTTAGTTATGCCATTTTTGGAATATAACTGATATGAGTGAATCTTTGCAAATCATTTCTGCTGGTATTTCGACAGTATCCTCAGGTAAATTACTTATGACCTCTGTTATGCCATCGCCAATTTTAATTAATTAATCATTGAATTCATTTTGGCCTTCTGGTCTCGTATTTTTCTCCAATTTAAGGTGTGCAAATAATTTCCACAGTGGACTTGCCTTTATACATGTTTCCACAATGTTTGTGCCATTTCCATGAACAACCACAGGTAATGTTTGTCTAAAATCCTCACCTAACAACATCACCTTTCCAAATGGTAAATCATTAGCCATGATCTCACCCAACAAACAATATATACATTGTAGAGCATGGCAGGACATCATTGTAGCCTCATCTATTAAAACAATTTTTGATTATTTTTTTTTATTTTTAGCTTGTATTGATGACATTCTAATATCTGACACTGATGTTTCCAAGATGGGAACTGGCAGTTTAAATCCACTATGTACCGTTCTATCCCCTTCTAACAAAAGTGTAGCAATTCCAGTTGTTGCAAATGTAAGTACCATTTCACCTCTAATTAAACTCATCAATAAATTATATACATATGTTTTCCCAGATCCTCCAGGTCCATCTATATAGAAATATCGCTCCTTTAGCATTTCATCATCTAGTGCTTGTTGTATAACTTTAAATGCTTCCAATTGGAAATTATTTAAAGTTGCTATTACTTCTTTTGCTTTTTGTTTTTCTAGATCAACGTCATACTCTTCAAAGTTTATTTGATCAATCATTCCTGGATCATGCAGATTAAAAGCTGCACAACTTAATCCATGACAAAGAAAGACCTCTTGAATTTCAATTAATGCTTTTAATTCTGCAATGGACTCCTTGTAGTCTTCACACATATTTATTTTAAATGTTTCCTACAAATCTAATGCATTTGTCACATTACAAAAGATGCAAATGAAAGCAAACTGTTCTCTCATCTGACGTGGCATTTGACACAGTGCTGCTTCTTCTAGACATCTCTCCCATTCTGTATCAACAGCCATGAAGTTGCTATGTCTGGCAGCTAATTGAAATGTGTCATAAAGTTTGTCACTGACAGTTCGCAAGTGTTCAAACCTTTGTGCACCAGGAACATTTAACAGTTGTAACCGTAAGCAGAAACGTTCAATGTTTCTTGGACTTGCAGTATACATTCTTGGAATAATTTTATTTCCGCTCCTTTTTAGTTGTTGCCATAGTCCATTAACGAAAACATATTGATATGGAATCTCATTGTATAAGAATTCCCTTGCATTACTGTCTTTACAATTTAATTTAAACCAAGCAGTAAGTGTTGTTTCTTTATGTTTGTTTTGTTCCACTGCATTTTCTTCATTTCCAACTTTAAAGTAAACTAAGCGTCTTTGTGGCAAATGTACTGCTAATAGATATACTGCATGTGATCGATTCTGCATTTCAAACGGACATAGCGAGCATCTACATTAGAAGTAAGTTTATCATGTATAATAACATTTTCTTGTTCATTTTGTCCACTTTTCACCACAACCGTAGCTGCATCATAGCCTTTGTAAATATATTTGTAGTCATTTGTAATTGATTTTATAGAAGTGCAAGCTTCCACATTTATGTGTGCATTATACTTCATAAGCAGTTGTGGATTATATGAGACAACATATCTGTTATGCAAATTTTTTCCACATTTTTTTCAACATTTTTTTGACCTTCTTTTCTACGATACAACGGATATCCATCACAATTAGCAAAAGTTTTGTCTCTAAATTCTTTTGGGAATTCTTTTGTGCATTTTTTTTCCATATATGGTGATTTTGTATTTAGATCTCCACATGGGCCATGAATCATATTATTTCAAATAGTCTTGCATACTTTTGTTGATCTAGTAGTTCAGCGGTAATTACATAATCTACTCCCTCTTCAATATTCAATTTATCTTTTTCTTGAAGTATGATAAGTATATGTGCATGTGGAAGTCTATAGTATAGATATAAGCGACGCACTTTCGAAATAAAATACTGATGGTTATGTCACGTATTAATGCTGTTAGTTTTATTTTAAAAACTCTCGCCACTAAGTGTGGTCTATCAGAAGCAGTTTGTCCATTTTGCAAATTAACAACAATTTCTGGCCATTGTGGATTACATGTAACAGTAATAAATACATCTGGTTTACCCAATTTAGTAACAATTCCCATCGCATCATTGTATCTTTCTTGCATATTGCAAGGAGATCCTTGGAAAGAAGATGGCAAAATGATGACTCGGCCATCTGGAATATCTCTATTTGTAGTGACTTCAGCTACATAATCCATAAATCCAGAATACTGTTCCACACATAATTTATTTTGTTGATTTTTTATGAAATTTAGATTATTTGCTTCTACCTGCAGATATGAATCAATGATCCATTGTTGTGTCAGTTTCCAACAACAGAAAATGGGATTAAATGCATCTCTAATTGCAGTTTGAGCAACTTTAAATTCAAGCATGGAAATATTATTCCTGCACTTTTCTGTTTGGATAACTGTCAAGTATTAATTTGGTTGCCATACGGCTTCACCATTGGGATAAAAAATTGGATATGTCATTGGATCCAAATTAGTACTTAAGATACCGTATATACTCGAGTATAAACCAAGTTTTTCAGACCTTTTTTTTAAGGCTGAAAAGGGCCCCCTCGGCTAACACTCGAGTCACCACCCCCGTGTCTTTCTTTCCCCCCGTGTCTCTCTTTCCCCCCGTGTCTCTTTTTCCCCCCATGTCTCTCTTTCCCCTGTGTCTCTCTTTCCCCTGTGTCTCTCTTTCCCCTGTGTCTCTCTTCCTCCACCCCCGTGTCTCTCTTTCCCCTGTGTCTCTCTCCATCCACTCCTCATCCTCAACCCCCCATCCTCATCCTCAACCCCCCCATCCTCAACCACCCCTCCTCATCCTAAACCCCCATCCACTACCCCTCTAATTACCTCCCCCTCTCCCTTTCCCCTCACTTACCTTCCATCAGCAGCTGCTCCTCCACACTCCTTCTGGCTGTGTCAAGACCCGGCATATGCTAATGACGTGACATCATATGTGCGTCACGTCATTAGCATTGGCCGGTTCCCGACGCAGCCAGAAGGAGCGTGGAGGAGCGGGGGAGCAGCTGCTGATGGAAGGTAAGTGAGGGAAAAGGGAGAGGGGGAGGTAATTACAAGTGAGGAGGAGGGTTTAGGATGAGGAGGGGGGTTGAGGATGTGGGAGTTGAGGTTGGGGGGTTGAGAAAGAGGAGGGGAGTTGAGGATGATAATGGGGGTTTGAGGATGAGGAGGGGGGTTGAGGAGGGCGGGTGAGGAGGGAGGTTGAGGATGAGGAGGGGGGTTGAGGAGGAGGGTTGAGGAGAGAGGTTGAGGAAGGGGGGTTGAGGAAAAGGGGTTGAGGAGGAGGCAGGTTGAGGATGAGGAGGGGGGTTGAGAAGGTAGGTTGAGGATGAGGAGGGGGGTTGAGGAGGGAGGTTGAGGATGGATGTTTAGGAGGCAGTTTGAGGAGGGAGGATGAAGAGGGGGGTTGAGGATGAGGGGGGTTGAGGATAAGGGCGGTTGAGGAAGGGGTTGAGGAGGGAGGTTGAGGAGGGAGGTTTAGGAGAGGGGTTGAGGAGGGGGGTTGAGGAGGGAGGATGAGGAGGGGGTTTGAGAAGGGTGATAAGGGAGGGGGAAGGAAAGAGACACAGGGAAGGGAGGGGAGGGAAATAGACACAGGGAAGGGAGAGGAGGAGAAGAGACACAGGGGAGGGAGAGGGGGTAGACACAGGGGAGGGAGAGGGGGAAGAGACATAGGGGAGGGGGGGAGAGACACAGAGGAGAGAGAGGGGGGATACAAGAAAGGGGCACAGAGGGCACACAAGAGGGGGACACAGAGGGCACAAGAGGGACACAGGGGGCAGCACATTTCCCACCCTCGGCTTATACTCGAGTCACTAAGTTTTCCCAGTATTTTGTGGTAAAATAGGTGCCTCGGCTTACTCGGGTCAGCTTATACTCAAATATATACGGTACTTATGTTAATGAAAGGTTGCTCCTCATTTCTGGGATATATTCTAATATCCCTCTAAAATGGTGGTTCCCCATCGTCATTTTGAAAGACCATTGCCACCTCATTATATGTAGGTAAGTTAAAACGGTGTTTTCACAATGGTGATCTCTTCTAAGAACCATATTGACTCTAGGGATTGGCAACTGATTTTGTTCTGCATGAATGCGTTGTTCTTTTTCTACTTCTGATAATTTTTTATAAGCTTGAGTATAGGGGTTATTGGCCATAATTTTATCAAGCTCTATAAAAACAATGGATAAGCATTTTTTTTTCTGAAAGAGTCATATGTTGATCAACATCTTCCATTGTATCTAGGACATATAGTTGAGCAAATTTTTTCGGCTCCCCTTCTTCTGGATGTAAATGTGAAGTACGGTGGTAAATTTGACCTTGAACTTTAAAGCAGTAAGGGCCATGTCCTGGCACATTACCAGCTAATGTCGCACCCATAGAAGCAAAAGATATGGCACTATTATAGGATCTTATGGTTTTTTTTTTATTAATTGGAAAAATTGGGGTCACTCATAATACTTTGTAAATATGTTGGGAATTGTTGTGTTTCTGGAAGTCTTACCTTGCCTTTTTCACAGCAACTAACAAACTCACCATCTCTCTGCCTTTCCTGTTTGAGATGATAAGCCACACAAAACTGACAGACAACGTTCATCATACCACAATTATGAAGCTCCACTGTTAACTATTTAAATAATGGACTATCCTGAGAACATATATGAATATTACTCTCTAAATCAACATTACTATCGTTTCCATATAGTTCAGATTTAAGTGTGTTACTGTCTTCTGCCTCGTTTTCATTGAGTTTTTTTGGCCACCATTTTTTGTCTTGCTTAGCCAATTTTATATCTAGGAAAAATGCCAAATACTGTATGCCTCAAATACACTTGCAACCTCACTCGCAGGCTCCCTGGCACTCGCCCTGTGCTGTATATGAGTGTGTAAGGCATTTTTTGGTGGTCTTTTGAGTTTGGTGGTTCGGCCGTTAAAGTCGTTTATTTACGACTGTCTTGCAGCCAAGTCCTTCGGGCCTCACGATAAAGTGCCCCTTGTTTTGGCGGGGATCGAGGCCACAGACATGAGCGACTGGTGTGCTCATGTCTCGGCTGTTTTAAAGTCCTACGGGCCTCCCGTAGAGCACCGTAGGCACTCATCGTGAGCCCTGCAATGAGCTCCTGTGGAGCTCATTGCAGCCTAAGTCCTACGGGCCTCGCGATGAGGCAACTATATATGTGATACTAGGTATGGAAGAGTTCTCTGCAATTGTCTGCTTTCTTTTTAGGGCACCTGGGTAGGTGTCAAGTGCAAGAAACCCTACGGAGCAGTGAACCTCTTCCAAGTATCATTGAAGAACGCAGGATTTCTCAATCTCATTCATAAAACAGATTTGGATATTCATCAAATTGTATACACATTTCCGGCTCTGTGCTCACATTCTGTGTATTATATTTTATTGGATTTTATTTTCAGAACAACTCCTTCATTGGATTGCACTTTGAGCATATCAAGGACATTTCATTAAAAATATTTAATTGGGGCTGTCAGACAAAGTGAATTTGCACTGACTTACTGCAGGCGCTGCCTAAAAGAGGACTAAGTTGTGAATTTATATTCGCATATTTGTAATTTACTGTATTATCATTTGCTGTGTGCTTTTGATCAGTGGTGGCTGGTGACTTTCCAAGATGGCACACACAAAAGTTCTACGGGGTACGAGCTAAAAATCCCTGCGGTTGTTACAACCGTAACTTACGCCACATCTAAGCCTTTGATCTTTCACATCCGCAAGAGTTACGATCGATAAAATCGTGATTCACTATTCAATTGCTACAATTCCTCAAGCCTGCAAATGCTTGCACACCCGTAAACATGAATGTAGTAGAAAATCCTATGGGTACCATATGTGACCTGCAAAGGGGTAACAGACATGTCCATAGCACTGTAAATGCAAATAAATAATCAATACTGCCCTGTAAATGACGTGGACAGCGATGAAAGACATTAGAATTAATTGCACAACAGTCTGAAGCCCGCAAATCGACATTAAAAAAAATGTATTTCTATGTTTCATTTTGGGGTTATATTGATCTCAGGAATTAATGAGTTAATAAATTTCAGGCCACCTATATGGTCTAGAACAGTACCGGCATTCATTTTTATTATTTTGTATTTTGGGGGTTTGCGAGTCCGATCGCATACCGGACCTCTACACGCTAATTGATTGACATGTAACCTCCATCTTCAAGCTAAGCTCTACGTTCCTTGCAGCAAACACTGGGTTCAGATCACTCACGGCCCCTTTGCTCACAACGTGTCCTCCTATAGACTAAAGTATAGCAAGATAATATTAGACTTTGTAATCTTAAGAGGAGCTTTCCATTCTACAAGATGGTAGAGAGCTCAGTTTCATAGAAAATGCATATCCCAGGCGTACTAGAATTAATTTACATAACTGAACTGGATTTCAAATATAGAAAGCTTTCTTTCCTTCTTTCTTTCTTTCTTTCCCTTTCTCTAACTATCTATCTATCTATCTATCTATCTATCTATCTATCTATCTATCTATCTATTACTCTCTATCTGTGACAAAGTGCCCTTCGCCACTTTGTCTTGGAGAGGACTGTTTGCCAGCCTCCTGCCCTTCGACTATGGCCCTGGGACATATTGCCCTTTAAACACAGTATTCGGCCATACCAGAGTGTATGTCACTCATTCTGGCCCTTTACATACAGGGGGGTCATTCGGTACTTGCCCTGTGTGAACCATGATACCACAGATAGCTAGGCCATGGAGCCCATTCATATAATAAAAGACTATGGGAAAGACTTTAGCTACATGGCAATTTAACTGTGTGAATAGGATCTGAGTGCTATTCGGTAGTCTTGTGCGCTCAGATCCCATCTATCTGGGGATATGTGAAATGTGAGTAAATGTGAATTTTAGTAATGCTGATGGGTTGTCAAACTAGAGAATTGACCAACAAATACTTTTGTCCGGACATCCCCAGGCCGATCTGTTGGGATCAGACCGTGTATGCCGGCTTATGGTCACGGGGGAGGTGTGTAACGGAACCCATCACTGTTTTACCCTGTTTTATGATTATTATGGTTAAAATATGATCCTACTATTATACTGTAGGTATGTTGGTTTTTGCTCTGCAGAATATTGGCCCAGACTAGTGCAGACCTTGGCATGGGAGATAATCTTGTTACAGAGACTCTCCTAAGATAAGGAAGTCTATGGTATAAAGTGTTTTCATCATCAGACATAAGAACAAAGAAGGGTGAGTGAATCAATGTCTGATTGTATCAAAGTTGCCAGGTAGCCTCGGGGAGGTGTGACCACACCTATTGTTCTCTTTATGTGTATTGTGTGGCCAAATATGGGCATGTGTATTGCCTGTGGGAAGAGATGTGTATAAATATTTCTGCACAACAAAATAAAGTTCACTGCTTGACCCTTCAAAACGTAGTCTTGTCTCGTTCTTGGAGGGGATTGCTATATCATACTGGGGATTGCTATGTGCTGCATACTCCCTGGGAGCTTTAAGCTATGGCGGTTGTGGAGTCTATGGTAGTGTGGTGTCCGGTGCGGTGCTTGTAGGCCTCGACGCAAACTAGGACGCGTCCATCAACGGAGGTACCCGGTCGGGGTGCCAGTAGATCCGTTACATTGGCTGGCAGTGGTTGGACGGCGTCCTAGTAAGAGGAAAAGCAGCACAGAGACACCGGTAACGTTTGGAGTTACAAATTGAGGGCAACGCTAGTATCCGTACAGCGCCCCTGGCTACAGCAGTATGGAACCGGCTAGTTTTCGGACAGCGTTCCATGATGAGGAGGAGGAGGCGGCCGCGGACTACAGGGATGCAGACAGAAAGGAACTCTGGTATGATGCCCTGGAAGATGCCCAATGGCGGCGAGGTGAGAGTCTCCCCAGTGATGAGCAGCGGCTACAGAAGCGTGTGGCGATGCGGATGTATCTATTGGGAGAGCAGCCCCTGGATGAGTGGGTGACAAGACTAGAGACCCTGGTATGGCGAGAGATCTGGCTAGACAACGCATACCAGGCCCTCTGGTGGCATACCGTTCGACTTACCCCCTGGACGTCTGAACACGACTTACCAGAGGGAAATGATTTTTATGGCCCGGGTTTATTATGGGATGCCTTGGAGGATGACATTGATCTTGGCAGCACGGAGGGGTCTAGGTTTTGGGACATTTACGACTACCGGATGGGCATGTATGTCTGGCATGACGAAGGCGAGGTGAGCAAAGACATGACCCACCTGGTAACGAGAGAGTGGGAGCTGGAGCAGGACTACCAACACCTGCTCAGCTTTGTGCAGCCCCAACCTACTCGACAAGCAGAACCAGACTTCATTGACTGGTCCTGGGATGACCTCCAGATGGCAGGTAGAGATGGTACCGAGGTCTCTCTACCGGCCCTACAGGGGCAGAAGGTGTCGTCCTTCCCCTCCAGCGGCAGTGTGAACCACAGGGGGCAGAAGGTGTCGTCCTTCCCCCCCAGTGGCAGTGTGAACCCCAGGGGGCAGAAGGTGTCGTCCTTCCCCCCCAGCGTCAGTGTGCACCCCAGGGGGCAGAAGGTGTCGTCCTTCCCCCCCAGCGGCAGTGTGCACCCCAGGGGGCAGAAAGTGTCATCCTTCCCCCCCAGCGGCAGTGTGAACCCCAGGGGGCAGAAGGTGTCGTCCTTCCCCACCAGCGGCAGTGTGAACCCCAGGGGGAAGAAGGTGTTGTCCTTCCCCCCCAGCGGCAGTGTGAACCCCAGGTGGCAGAAGGTGTCGTCCTTCCCCCCCAGCGGCAGTGTGAACCACAGGGGGCAGAAGGTGTCGTCCTTCCCCCCCAGCGGCAGTGTGAACCCCAGGGGGCAGGAGGTGTCATCCTTCCCCCCCAGCGGCAGTGTGAACCCCAGGGGGCAGAAGGAGTCGTCCTTCCCCCCCAGCGGCAGTGTGAACCACAGGGGGCAGAAGGTGTCGTCCTTCCTCCCCAGCGACAGTTTACCTTAACAAGCGGAGACACCAATCTCCCAGACGGTGCAGATGGGACCGTGGTCTCTGCGCCCACAGCCTGTCCAGATCCCCAATTAACCTCACTGGGACAACTGGAGGATGGGGTAAGTACAAATTCCCCTCCCCAGCTAACTTCTAATGTGGCCCCAGGGTTAAAAGAGGAAATGTTAACCCCCACTGACCCCCACGTTTCCCTGGCTACTGAGCCGGAATATGTCCCAAGTACCCCAGCAGAAGAGCTGACAGCGGGGCAGAGTGCAGTCGGCCTCTGCCCTCCCTTTGTCCCTTGTACAGAGCAGGATGTCCTGCAGGTTATACCAGCAGAAGAGCTGGCATCAGGGCAGAGTGCCGCTGGCCTCTGCCCCTCAAGTCATCTCAGCGTGTTGACCCATCACCACAGCGAAATATCCAGGTGCAGTAACTCTTTGTTGTGGGTGGGCTGCTCTTGCACTTTGTTGTTGTGGGGGGGCTGCTCTAGCACTGGTTTATTGTGGGTTGGTGGATCGTCTAACGGAGGCACTGACCGGCAGAAGGTCAGGTGCCTGGTTAGACTTCCCCCCAAAGGGGAGATGTGTGACGAAGTGCCCTTCGCCACTTTGTCTTGGAAAGGACTGTTTGCCAGCCTCCTGCCCTGCGACTATGGCCCTGGGACATATTGCCCTTTAAACACAGTATTCGGCCATACCAGAGTGTATGTCACTCATTCTGGCCCTTTACATACAGGGGGGTCATTCGGTACTTGCCCTGTGGGAGCGGTGATACCCCAGATAACTATGCCATGGAGCCCATTCATATAATGAAAGACTATGGGAAAGACTTTAGCTACATGGCAATTGAACTGTGTGAATAGGATCTGAGCGCTATTCGGTAGTTTTGTGCGCTCAGATCCCAGCTATCTGGGGATATTTGAAATGTGAGTAAATGTGAATTTTAGTAATGCTGATGGGTTGTCAAACTAGAGAATTGACCAACAAATACTTTTGTCCGGACATCCCCAGGCCGATCCGTTGGGATCAGACCGTGTATGCCGGCTTATGGTCACGGGGGAGGTGTGTAACGGAACCCATCACTGTTTTACCCTGTTTTATGATTATTATGGTTAAAATATGATCCTACTATTATACTGTAGGTATGTTGGTTTATGCTCTGCAGAATATTGGCCCAGACTAGTGCAGACCTTGGCATGGGAGATAATCCTGTTACAGAGACTCTCCTAAGATAAGGAAGTCTATGGTATAAAGTGTTTTCATCATCAGACATAAGAACAAAAAAGGGTAATTGAATCAATTTCTGATTGTATCAAAGTTGCTAGGTAGCCTCGGGGAGGTATGACCACACCTATTGTTCTCTTTATGTGTATTGTGTGGCCAAATATGGGCATGTGTATTGCCTGTGGGAAGAGATGTGTATAAATATTTCTGCACAACAAAATAAAGTTAGTTCACTGTTTGACCCTTCAAAACGTAGTCTTGTCTTGTTCTTGGAGGGGATTGCTATATCATACTGGGGATTGCTATGCTTTTGCATACTCCCTTGAGCTGTAACTACTGAACCCTTGTTCCTGATGTACTCTTCCTTGGAGGAGAGGTCCGGTGCGGTGCTTGTAGGCCTCGACGCAAGCTAGGACGCGTCCATCAACGGAGGTACCCGGTCTGGGTGCCAGTAGATCCGTTACACTATCTATCTATCTATCTATCTATCTATATCTATCTATCTATCTATCTATCTATCTATCTCTCTCCCTTTCTTTCTTTCTATCTATCTCTATCTATCTATCTATCTATCTATCCCTTTCTCTATCTATCTATCTATCTATCTATCTATCTATCTATCTATCTATCTATCTATTTATCTATCTATCTATCTCTATCTATCTATCTATCTATCTATCTATCTATCTATTACTATCTATCTATCTATCTATCTATCTATCTATCTATCTATCTATCCCTTTCTCTATCTATCTATTTATCTGTGACGAGAACAGTCTCGTCAATGCGAATTGGAGAAGCTTGGTTGCACACACTCTGCCGTTTGACTAAGGCCCATGTTGACTTTCCACCTACAAAGCCATGCTCCATTTGGTCAGAAAGGACTGTGATCTAACTTTTGAACCACTGGACCAATTTGTATCATTTTGACACATGTTTGTATTTGGAGTATGCTGATTCTGAAAATGTATGTTTTATGTGAATGTGATGCATACTTTTAAAGTTATGAAAAATGTGTAGATATGTGTTACAGATTCTGACCACCCCCATCTATGAGTCACTAAGGCCAGGTGGTTAAGAGCAAAGGTTATCTACATGCCCAGCAGGGGAAATAGCAGAACAAAGGAAGCCCCCAGACATACCGGCTCCAAAACCCCTGGGGTTTCTCAGCTTTCTTAGCAGGGGCACAGGGGACTGCTAAAGGCCATGTTTCCCCTCCGGTGGTCAGAAGCCAAATGACTCTATTAGCCACACCTAGTGGGCGGACCTGGGAGGAGTCTCATATTTCCCACGGTGTGACACTATGTGATTGGCCAGAGGCCATTGGGGGATGACCTAAGGTAGTCACTGCCCCTACGGTGTATGTGGAAATGGTTTGTTTTATATATGTCTTTTGGTTTTAATAAAGAAGGGAGTTCACTGCTTGACCCTCAACCACAGAGCGTGTGTCTCGTGGTTGGGGGAATGGGTGTCCTGCAGTAGCTGTCCCTATATCACTGGACGGGCGGATCGGCTAAGACGGCCTGGGCGCCCCCTTCTATGTCGGGGGGGGTACCGTTACACTATCTATCTATCTATCTATCTATCTATCTATCTATCTATCTATCTATCTATCCCTTTCTCTATCTATCTATCTATCTATCTATCTATCTATCTATCTATCTATCTATCTACCCCTCTCTCTATCTCCTCTCTCTATCCCTTTGTCCCTCTATCTAGCTTATTGTCACAATAATCAATAAATACATACATTATGTTCATAGACTAAAAAAAGATATTTCAAAATATTTCTCACATATTCTCTTACTTTATGAGACCAAAATAATAGTGGCTATTACTTAAACATAATCCTTCATATAATTGTCCCTTAATGGCCAATTAATCTTGGATCTTTTTCCAACAATATTAACTACTTCCCGCCAGCGAGGGACATGGTCACTTTTTCAAGATTTCCCTAGAATCCATTTTATCACCAATAAAATATGACATCAAATATTTATATTGTGGGAACAAAACATCCAAATTAAGTATAGCAGACTCCAAATGAATCGAAAAAACCTTACAGATCATTTGGATATCTGGGTCCCACAATGCGACCAGCGTCATACAAACTGTCTGTCTGGCTTGCATAATGTGTTCCTGACTCCTAAGTGTTAACTATTTTTGTCCACGAGTATACATATATTAACATATATTTATATGCATGTAAAAACAGAAATCTTATATATTTACACACATACAAAGTTTGAGCCTCATTCAATTGGCCGAATTTGAGATCCGATGGCCCGCAAGTGAGGTCGCAGGCAAATTTGCTATTCAATTTGCGTTTGTTTGCGGGCTCGGATCAAGTTACGAGTTAGGGCCTTGCGAAAATGGTGGCCGTCAAACTCCTAACCTACCGATCGGGACCCCCGCAGCATTTTACATTTCAAATTCCCATCAAAAATGGCTAACCCCATGCCGCGTGAGTACTGTAAGTATCCCCACGGCACCTAACATTAACCCCCCATGTGCAGGGTCCACATCGGGACCCCCGCAAAGTCCTCACATTAACCTTTGCTGCGGGGGTCCTGATCAGGATCCCTGCAGCATTTTAAAATTTCTAATTTCCTGCCGAGGGTACTTAAAGGAACTTAAAGGTCCTCAAAGGACCTGCGCTACTATTAGAATTAACCCTATCACTCATGGGGGTCTATACAGAACCCCCATGAGCCCCTAATTAACCCCATTAATCCCATAAGGGTCTATATAGACCCTTATGGGACAACAATTAACCCTCACAATAACACTATAAGTGTCATGAGGGTCCTCCAGGACCGTCATGACACTAAGTCTAAGCACTGCCCTACACTATACTATTAGCCACGCCAAAAAACTAATAAATCTAAATGAACCCCTAATCTTAGCAATTAAACCCGCCTCTAAGTAATAAACAACCCTCTAACTAATTAACCCCCCTCTAACTAATTAACCCCCTTACTCTAAGTAATAAACCCCCACTAACTAATAACCCCCCTCTAAGTAATACATCCCCTCTAACTAATTAACCCCCTATAAGTAATTAACCCCCCTCTAACTAATTAACCTCATCTAACTAAATAACCCCCTCTAACTAAATAACCCCATATAAGTAATTAACCCCATTTAACTCTCACCATACCTAATTCACCCTATCACTAACCACTTAACTCTATCTAGTTCTATATAACCCTAACTGTAGCTATTTAACACTAACTGGACCCAATAACCCTATCTAGCCATATTTAACCCCAGCTGCACCTATTTAACCCTAACTGGACCCAATAACCCTATCTAGTCCTATTTATCCCTTACTGGACCTATTAACCCTAACTTTACCTATTTAACCCTAACTGGACCCAATAACCCTATCTAGTCCTATTTAACCTTAACTGGACCTTTTTAACCCTAACTGGATGCAATAACCCTATCTAGTCCTATTTAATCTTAACTGGACCTAGTTAACCTTAACTGTACCCGGTAAACCCCTATCTTATTAACCCCCTCTACCCTATCCTATTAACCCCCCTCTACCCTATCCTATTAACCCCTACACTACCCTATCCTATTAACCCCTACACTACCTACCTAACCCCCTAATAAAATCCCTAGCACCCCACTAATTACACAAAATAAAAAAACTACATTACTGAAAATAAAAATTCAACATTACTGAAAATAAAAAACTACATTACTGAAAATAAAAAACGACTTTACTGAAAATAAAAAAACAAAAGTACATAAAATAAAAAAACCTAGATTACAACAAAAAAAACATGCTTACTAAAAATACAAAAGGGAAAAATAGACCACTTACATTGCCACAATGCCCCTCCAGCCATGCTCTGGTCTTCAGTGCTTCGTCCCAGACAAGGGCCCTCCATAAATGTCCACAGGTCCGGTAACACCTAAAAAAGAAACCTTACAGTTAATACACAAATACATACAACATGTAATATAACGACTTAAAATGTCCAAAATGCCCCTCCATCGATGTCCCGATGTCCTGTCCCACCTGAAATAAAGAAACATCACATGAAATAAACATATAATGACAACTTGTAATATAAATAGGGTTAATAGTCAACTTACCTGTCCAGAATGCCCCGCCAGCGATGCCCCGGTCCTCTGTTCTTCGTCCCAGGCAGGGCCCCTCCGAAAATAATTCTGATGTTCTAAAAAATTAAAAAAACTAACGGAGCTCCTCCCTTGAGGAGCTCCCCGACACAAATAGAGGTTCCCTTGCATGATTGACAGTTATATCAGTCAATCAGAAAATGCAAATGCTTTCAGCCAATCAGAATGGGATACACCCCTGGTTATTACTTAGAGGGGGTAAATTAGTTAAAGGGGGTTAATTAAATAGAGGGGGTTTATTACTTAGAGGGGGGATAATTAGTTAGAGGGTGTTAATTAGTTAGAGAGGGGTTATTACTTAGAAAGGGTTAATTAATTACAATGGGCTTAATTAGTTAGAGGGGGTTAATTAGTTAGAGGGGGTTATTTCTTAGAGGGGGTTAATTAGTTAAAGGGGGTTAATTAGTTAGAGGGGGGTTATTACTTAGAGGGGATTAATTAGTTAGAGGGGGTTAATTAGTTAGAGGGGGTTAATTAGTTAGATGGGTTAATTAGTTAGAAGGGGTAAATTACTTAGAGGGGGGTTAATTAGTTAGAGGGGATTTATTACTTAGGGGGGTTAATTAGTTTCGAAGTGCTGTTAATTTGTAAGAGCAAGGGTTAATTACTTAGATGGGGTTAATTTAGATTTATTGGTTAATGGGGTGGCTAATAGTTATACACATATTTGCACCCATACACACACATACAGCATGCAATATATGCATATATGTATATACATCTAGTGACACACATAAAACAGAACATGCAGTATGCACATATATTGACACGCATACACACACACAGCATGCCATATACACACATGCCATGTAATATATACATACATTTACACAGAAACAATCACACCTAGACAGAACTAACAAATATCTTCGATGTGAGAGTGACTTGGGATGCTGATACGTAAGAGCTGGCCTTCAATACTTACATTTTTTTGAAGTGAAGAATAAAAACACCACAGCTCCTGGCATCCAGGTTGCTCCATGCTGCCTCTCTCTCTTCTCCCTCAAAGTCTGCTACACATGTTTCTATGACAGGGGTGAGCAATTAATTTCCCAAAGGGGCCACAGAATGTTGTGGAGGGCAGAACCATAGGCTGAACTTAATTCTGCTCAATATTCATTTTATAGCTTTATTTTATTTTCTCCAGGAGCAGTATCTACAGAATGCTATCCATTCCAGTTAGTCACAACACTGCTGCTCACAAATTGCCCCCTTTTACAATTGGCAGTGTGTTTTGTCCAGGACATAAATCTGTGTCCCACTGTAGGCCACTGTAGCGGGCCGTACAGGGACAGCTAAAGGGCCGGATGTGGCCCGCGGGCCGTACAATGCCCAGGTCTGCTCTATGTATGTGCTCCGCAGTGCCTCTAGTGGCAGGGATGATTGAACAGCTCTTAATCAGGCTGCACAGGGAGCTGTACTGAGCCTGTCTTCCATAATGTAGAGCCCTACCTAGAGGTTAGGACTCTGTTCCAATAACTCAGTGGCTCCACCTTCAGGTACCTCACTACATGACAGTCACTGTGTAAATGCATTACAGACAATGATTAAAAAAAAAATGAAATGTAGGATTTTGGGGGAGAATCGAAAAAGGGAAGAGAAAAATATAACCACTGTCTGTTAGAATGAAAAGAAAAAAGAATAACACAAACCATAAAATAAAATATGCTTTTATGGACTCTATTGGGAGGGTGGTTGCCCAGTTGCCCCAATGCACCAGCCGCCCCTGCCTTTGATATGAATATCACTATAATAAAGTGCTGGACACCTACAGCAATGTGATACCTAACATGATGCATGTTTCCTGCTACTATCCATCCTGATACACACCTCCCATATTTCTGATATATTGGTATTTCTGGGAATTCTGCTCAGATAAAACTTTTATCACATCGCATGCTCCAGAAGCAACTTTCATGGTTAAATCTTCAAGTAACAGTCATTATCTGTAACTACAGAACTCTCTTCTCTACCTGTCCTAGAGTTAGAATCCATATAACCCCAGTATGTCCATCGTAGGGACAGGAGCTGACCTTCTCTGCATCTAAGTTATCACCCCCATGTAGATTGATGTAGCAGAAATAAGTCTATAAAACCCCATCCCATTCGCCACATCTGAGCACCTCTCTATACCATTATACCTTACTAACCCAAGAGGCCCTCTGCCAGGAATGAACATTTTCCAATGTCTTGGACTAAGACTACGTTGATTCCTATCTCTGAATCCATGATGCATAAAGTTGCATTCGTTTGATCCTGGTCATGTTTGCACGATTGCCTTGGACTGGTCCAGATGGTCTCTTGGTTTCATTGAGATGTTCAGCTCTGGTATCTGGTCAAGTGGCATCATGATGATGGACATTTATCCAGGCATATTATATGTAGTGTTCATGTGACTATGGTTTAATCTTTGGTTGTGCCAGGGGTATGGGTATATATTGAGCAGTATTTGATGGTGTTTTGGGGTAATATATTATGGTTTCTGTCTCTTTCTCATGTGCCTTAAATATTTTTAGTTTCCTGTTTTTATTTTCTGATTCCCTTTGTCTCTTTCACGTGGTCGGTTTACTTGTCCATGTCTTTCCTCACTGTTCCTATTGCTTTCCCTTTATTTATCTCTCTGCTACTTTATCTGCCTCTCTCTCTCTGTCTCTCTCTCTCTCTCGCTCTCTCTCACTCTCTCTTTCTCTCTCGCTCTCTCTTGCTCTCTGTCTCTCTCTCTCAAACTCTCTCTCTTTCTCTTTCTCTCTCTCTTTCTCTCTCTCGGTCTCTCTCTCTCTCTCTCTATCTCTCACTCTCTCTCACTCTCTCTCTCTCTCTCTCTCTCACTCTCTCTCGCTATCTTGCTCTCCCTCACTCTCTCTTGCTCTCTCTCACTCTCTCGCTCTCTCTCACTCTCTCGCTCTCTCACTCTCTCTCTCACTGTCTCTCACTCTCTCACTCTCTCTCACTCTCTCTCTCACTCTCTCTCACTCTCTCTCTCTCGCTCTCTCACACCTTTTTTTCAAATGCTCTCTCTGTTTCTGTCTCTCATTTTCTAACAATCATATACTCTCTGACATAATCTGTCTCTCCCTCAAGCCCTGATTCTTTGTCTGTCTTTTATGTTCTCTACCTGTCTTTGTCTCACAGACCCTCTCATTCATTGTCTCTCCCTCTAACACTCTTTGCCTTTCTGTGTCTTTCTTTCCCTAGCTCCCTCTCTGTCTCATATTCTCTCTCATTCTGTCTCTCGAAGACACTCTTTTCTCTCTTTCTGTCAGTCTCAGACCTCACTGTTTCCTGTCCCTCTCTCTTGTTCCCTCTCTGTGTAGATCTCTGTGTTTTTATCCTGTCCTCTCTGTCTCTAGCTCCATCTGTCTTATTTCAAACGCTCTTTCACCATCCATCTCTCTCTCTCTCTCTCTCTCTCTCTCTCTATGTATCTATCTTATACCACACTCTCATTCTCCATCACTCTCTCTCTCTCTATGTGATACTACTACTCTCTCTCTCTCTCTCTCTCTATGTGATACTACACTCTCTTTCTCTCTCTCTCTCTCTCTCTCTCTCTCTCTCTCTCTATGTGATACTACTCTCTCTCTCTCTCTCTCTCTCTATGTGATACTACACTCTCTCTCGTTCTCTCTCTATGTGATACTACACACTCTCTCTCGATCTCTCTCTCTCTTCCTCTCTCTCTCTGTGATACTACTACTCTCTCTCTCTCTCTCTCTCTATGTGATACTACACTCTCTTTCTCTCTCTCTCTCTCTCTCTCTCTATGTGATACTACTCTCTCTCTCTCTCTCTCTCTATGTGATACTACACTCTCTCTCGTTCTCTCTCTATGTGATACTACACACTCTCTCTCGCTCTCTCTCTCTATGTGACACTACACTCTCTTTCTCCATCCCCTCTCTCTCTATCTCTCTCTCTCTCTCTATGTGATACTACACTCCCTTTCTCTCTCTCTCTATGTGATACTACTCTCTCTCTCTCTCTCTCTCTCTCTCTCTCTATGTGATACTACTCTCTCTCTCTCTCTCTCTCTCTCTCTCTATGTGATACTACTCTCTCTCTCTCTCTCTCTCTCTCTCTCTCTCTATGTGATACTACACTCTCTCTCCCTCTCTCTCTCTCTCTATGTGATACTACACTCTCTTTCTCCATCCCCCCTCTCTCTCTATGTGATACTACACTCTCTCTCTCTCTCTCTCTCTCTCTATGTGATACTACACTCTCTCTCTCTCTCTCTCTCTCTCTCTCTCTGATACTACACACTCTCTCTCTCTCTCTCTCTCTCTCTGATACTACACACTCTCTCTCTCTCTCTCTCTATGTGATACTACACTCTCTCTCTCTCTCTCTCTCTCTCTATGTGATACTACACTCTCTTTCTCCATCCCACCCCCTCTCTCTATGTGATACTACTCTCTCTCTCTCTCTCTCTCTCTCTCTCTCTCTGATACTACACACTCTC